>JASAND010010993.1:0-58788 GCA_030248195.1 Trissonchulus latispiculum
AAGTCTTTAGTCTCTGTAAGTAACCACTGGTTAACCAGCGGTAACTTAACCAATTGGTTGTGAATACGTTCGGCTAACCAATTGGTTTTCTTACCGTCTGTAACCCTAACACTGGTAAGGCTACCGCGACTTGGCGAATACGGCTCTTAGTTCTAGCCAGCAAGATTCCAACCAGCACAGAGGCTTGCCATAAAATTTCAAATATGCTTAACACATAATTATTATAATTTTAATACCGGGCTAGCTAGTTTCCAGCGTAGTTAGCTGTTTTCATTGAAGATTGGGCAGCAAAATTCCAGCTAAGTCAGCACATTTCCATGGAATGATTTTGTGCTTAGTCCCAGCTGTATTGGTGCTGCGGAATTTCGCTATAATGGTGTACTCAAAATCTTTCGATAGACGCATTAGAACCAAAGTACAATTTTGAAATTTCATTGTCAAAACTGGTAAACGAAGATTTTCCTGCACCGTTGGCCTTGCGGTAAAATTATTATTATTATTTTACAATGCCATATTATCCAGACCAAGTTATCAAGAAAACATGGCATGCATTCAGAAACTAAACCCATGCAAGGTCTTCATCCGGCTGCTCTTTCCAGTTAAAGTTTTTGCTCCGCTGTGTATTCTGAGTTTGATTATAGATTGTAAATATTGGGAGAGGTACATTTATTGCGTGTTAAAGGATCTGATCCACATGGCGTCAAGTTCAACTTCGTTCATCTGGCTTTGGCGAATAGCAGAAATTCTAAAAGGGTACTCCATACCAATGCATATGGAATTAATATAGTTAAGCACTGAAGTGTTTATTTTGTAACATGACAATTTGCATTTCCAGGCTAAAGTTTTGGTTGATGCACTTAGGCTTAACCTTAGTCTTGGATAAATGTGTAACATAAAACGCAACATGAATATACCATCGGGAATCACTGTAGAGCAATGACCAACAAATGCTGACTTTGACCCTTTGACGTTGACATGATAAAACATAAAGTATTTCCAAAAGTACATAATATAAGCGTGTGCCACTAGGCACACTTTATGTTATCAGAGCAAAAACTATACTGGTCGCTAACGACTCCCCCCCGCAAATCAGACCCTAGTGGCCCCCCTGTAGCGCTTCTACCAGGGCTGGTGGACCAGGGAGAAACCAAGGACAAGCTCAAGACGGGAGGCGTCAGGCACCCTTGTACCCACGAAACCAGGAGAAGAGAGAAGGAAAGAGGGAGGTTCAGCTTTTCACTCACCATTGAAAGTAAAGAATTGGCCCAGCCGGGGATCGAACCACGGCCCTTCTGATCCGGAAACAGACATGCTACCGCTACACCACAGGGCCATCAGCTGAACTCCCATTGCAGGCTTATCAATCTTTCCTATGCCTACTTCCCTTACATCTCCCCCGGGTTTCAATTAAGACGCGTCCCGCGGCTTACTCAACTCGGAATCCAACCGAGAGCGCATCCAGCGCAGGGCATTCTGAGCCCAAGGGATCCGTGCTCCCCCGACACACGTTCCAGAACCCCTTAGATCCAACCAACCAGAAGCAACTACTGGGGGGACCGGAGACAGGAGTCTAATCCGGGCCCTGAGGCAGCCTCGACACATGTAGGGCTTCTACCAGGGCTGGTGGACCAGGAAGAAACCAAGGACAAGCCCAAGACGGGAGGCGTCAGGCACCCTTGTACCCACGAAACCAGAAGAAGAGAGAAGGAAAGAGGGTGGTTCAGCTTTTCACTCACCATTGAAAGTAAAGAATTGGCCCAGCCGGGGATCGAACCACGGTCCTTCTGATCCGGAAACAGACATGCTACCGCTACACCACAGGGCCATCAGCTGAACTCCCATATCAGGCTTATCAGTCTTTCCTATGCCTGCTTCCCTTACACCCCCCCCCCACAAATCAGTACCTAGTCGAAAAGGGGTATGCTCACGCGCCCTATGTTTATCTGCTTAAGCTTGAAAACACAATCAGTGTGTTAAGCCGTGGTTACCCTTGACAATCTTGTGACAACGCGTTGTCACAACGCGTAGCCACAACGGCCGTTGCTACAAAATTGTCACGACGTTGTTCATGTAACCAGTGACACAACGTTGTGACAACTGGTGACAACGCGTTGGGACCATGCCCGATTTCGTTGTGACAACGCAATAGTAAACATAGCGTTGGCTCAACAGCAAGTGTGCGTTGTCACGATCTGTTGTCACATGTAACCACTAGTTGTCACGAGTGACAATTATGGGAGACAACTGCCGTTGTCACAACGCATTGTCACAACATTGTCAAGTGTAACCACGGCTTAAGCGAAGTTTGTGCCTGCTTCGAGCTTGAGAACACAAACGTAGCGTGCGAATTTCTTTGAAGTGATGGGTCTAATTAGCGGGGTGAGGAGCGGGCCGTTGACGAACAGAGCATGGGTTTGCTCTGCTAACATAGAGCTTGCCTAATGTCATACTCTTATTATTATGTACACTTAGTATTTCCTATTCGATTGATGCTAATGTTTTGAAAGCTATGTACAAAAACGAAAAAGAGATTATTCGTGTTGGAACTGGGATTGGCCAGCGACTGTTGACGAGCGAATGTATTTATTCCTATCCATTAAGCAGAACTTGCACTATGAATCCAGGACTTTTTGCTGAAGTGATGCTTATAGCTGCTGACTTTTGGAATTTCGATATAAGGTAAATATAGTAATTGCAAAACAGGATCTACTAGAGCACCGTAACATAACAATTACAACCCGGATGGGAAAGATTTATCTACTGAGTGTTGTATAACAGATTGTCTTTCGTAATCATACGTTAGCTTAACAATTTGGCTAATTAGAAAAGCCGTAGCATGTGCAATTAAACGGTGATAAGTATAAAATAATAGCCCAAAACTTACAGACCAGCTAAAGTAGCTACTTCTACTCGATAGTATAGGATACCTCCATTTCAGATTTAAGGAGTCGGAAGACGGCCGATGGGGATTGCTTGAGCAAACTGTTGCCAGACCCGACGGGTATTTCAAGGATATGATCTCAGGGCTAATTGATGCCACTCTACCGTGTTTCACCATAACGCCTGAACGTCTGCAGTTAGTAGATTTTACGAAACCTTGTTTCTATGATCACAAAGTATTTCTCGTTAATGTTGATTATTTTGATAACAAGTTTACAATGTTCTACTGGGCAAATTCCTTTACAGTGTGGATTTTATCATTATTTACGCTGTCTACATTCTTACAGTTCAGTCGCGTTCAGTGCAGAGGTATACTGGGTGGAATTCTACTGGCCCTGCAGTTGATGCAGGTAAAGCTTAACGCCGTTTTTCAAGTTCGTTCAGTAGCAAGCTCACAGGCATTTCCGTGGACGGATATTACAGAAATAGAAAATGGTTTGCGTGAAGGATTTCGGTGGGTTGTGCTGGATATGTATCCATCTTGGGAAAGCAGTTTGAATCCTGACTTAATTAATCACCTCCGAGGACAAACAAATACTGGACCATTTCTTCCATGGAAACCAGTTAAAACCACGTCAAAATTGGGACAAACAATTGCACGACATTCCAAGTCCTTTGGTTACATTAACATGTTGTGGGCCTATGATCCTATCAGAGACAACCACTACAAACTTATTTATTTTTCGGATTCAAGCGCAAGCACTGCGATGATGGGCAGTATTGTAAACAAGACTAATACGGTACTATTGGGAAAACTGAACAAGATCTATTCTATGATTGATGAGCACGGAATTCTCGTGAAGCTAAAACAAAAATATCTGCCGACATTAAGTGAGACTAGAAGATCAACTGGGCTCAGTTACAAAACTCTTGACTACACATCATTCAGTTCCAGCGCTTACTTATACTTTACTACAGTTATAATCACTGGGTTTGTTAGCTATTCCATTGAGAAATACCATGTATTTAATCAAGCTAAAGCTCTATTCATCATTGGTCTTAAGGATTTGAATAATATCTGTTGGCGGTAACGAGGATAGTTTTCTGGTAGGATGACGAAATGAGTTTAATAGAGTCCATTTTGCAACAAAGCTGTTTTAAAGCTGATGATTCTAGATTCGAAATGCCAAACGTTAGCTAGCGTACGTTGTTGATGTGCCTACCCAAGCTGAATTGTCTCAATACTCTTAACGGTTTTAGTGTAATAAACACGACTGAATCGAAACCAACAGTTCATCAGCCATTCCTGTTAAGTTTGGTTCACTCTTAAAAAGACTGATGTAGAAACTACAGGAATTCTTGTAGTTTTCTACAAAAGTGCTCCTGTGCGGTCAGTCACTAGCGGAGCTTCCTGTATTTTCCATAAACGTAACTTTTGTGTTTTTCCGGCTGCTCGAACAGTAAAAATTACAGGAATTGCCTGTAGAAAATACTGAAACCTGTAGTTTTTATTACAGGAGTTTCCTGCAGAAAATACTAAAGAAACCTGTAGTTTTGTTTGACTTTTTTTGACAATCCTAAATCAGATACCAAATCTAAGACAAAACCTGTAAATTTTACTGGAGCGACCTGTCAATGAAAAAGAGGCGCCTAATTCATGTGTCTCACACCTATACCTCCCCGTATATAAAATACAGCTTTAAACAATAGAAATAGTAATAATATAAAAGATAAACAATAATAGTGCAAATGAACTATAAGAGAAATAATTAAAGTCGTAATAAAGGAAATAGGATATATATTATATAAGCTTATAAAAGTAGTCTATTTATAGAAAGAAACAACTAAAGATATTAGTTAATAGGGTGTATTATGACAAAGAAGGATATTGCTGAACAAGAAGTATAATTTGAAAAATTAAAGATATTTCTTTCTTCTCTGTAATATTGAAAACATAAATCAAAGTATTTGTTAATATCACTTAACATAAGAAATTTCTAGAGACAAAGTAAAATAATTGCTTAGAGGCAAGGAGGGTAATATCAATGTTCAAAAACAATCTATAAAAGAAGCCTCCTTAAAGTCTGGTTGACTAGGATGCTTTGCTGTATGTAGTCTAGTTATGTTCAAAGACAATCTATAAATAAGCCTGCTCAAAGTCTATATGACTAGGAAGTATGCTGTATTTGCTTTAAGTAGTCTAAAGTTAACCACTAAAAGGGGACGTCTTGTTAATGCTTATAGGGTGTCTACTTAACTAAATTTGAAGGGGCCAAACAGAGAACACAGACAACAGTTTATTTTAAATCACAAGAATAACAGACAACAATAGTGTTTAAAATAAACATTGTCAATTGTTCTTCATTCTTCAAAGAAATCTTCCAATTCTCCTTAGGCTTGGGCGACTGCTCCTGAAACAGAAAGAAAATTTAGCCTTATAGTAACTGAAATCAAAAGATTGGCAGAGAAGCCTTATAATATAGGCTACAGGTGTGATGAGAAGCGTGATACACAACAAATAAAAATCAAACAGTAGCCTTATAATATAGGCTACAGGCGCCCGGCGCCCCGAGTGCCACACCAACTGAAGTTCAATCAGTAGCCTTATAATATAGGCTACAGGCGCCCGGCGCCCTGAGTGACACACCAACTGAAGTTCAATCAGTAGCCTTATAATATAGGCTACAGGCGCCCGGCGCCCTGAGTGACACACCAACTAAAGTTCAATCAGTAGCCTTATAATATAGGCTACAGGCGCCCGGCGCCCTGAGTGACACACCAACTGAAGTTCAATCAGTAGCCTTATAATATAGGCTACAGGCGCCCGGCGCCCTGAGTGACACACCAACTGAATTTCCAACAGTAGCCTTATAATATAGGCTACAGGCGCCCGGCGCCCTGAGAGACACACTAACTGAATTTCTAACAGTAGCCTTATAATATAGGCTACAGGCGCCCGGCGCCCTGAGAGACACACCAACTGAATTTCAAACAGTAGCCTTATAATATAGGCTACAGGCGCCCGGCGCCCTGAGAGACACACCAACTGAATTTGTAACAGTAGCCTTATAATATAGGCTACAGGCGCCCGGCGCCCTGAGTAGCGTGAGACGCATCAACTGAATTTCTAACAAGCGAGAGAAATAGTATTTAACTATTCATTAGTAAGTAACTTACACGACTAAATTTTATCTCTAATAAATTTTTGGAGTTGGGTAAAGAAGGCAAACTTCAAAAAACAATTTAATTTTGCTTGCCCAGCTTGCCCATATTTTATTTGTTTTTTGAGAAAAAGCAAAAAGAGAAGAGAAGTATCCTTTACCTCCAGGAGAAGAATCTTCTGTGGGGAGGCGTAGTCGTTTTCTTTCTTTCTTTTCCTTAGCATCCTCGTATGGTGAGTTGTCAGAAGCCAGGAATTCGCGTAAGTCTGTTTCAGCAGACGATGAACTGTAAATAATTAACAAAACAAAAAGATGAGGATGCTTGCGAAAGACTGTTTTAGCAGATGATGAACTGTAATAATTAACAAAACAAATAGATAATGATACATAACAATGTATTTTGCCCGGATGTCTAATAACGGAAATGTTGTTCCGTTCGGTTTGTCATATTAGTTTTTCGCCTGCTTTTCCACTGTTGGACAACTTGGTTACATGATTTGACTAGGAATAAGTAAAGATTTAAATAGGAAAAAGTACAAACGATATTTATTAGGCTTAATGGTACTTCGCGGTCTCCGATGCACTCCCTGAAGAAGAGCTGGATGAAGAAGAGCTGGATGAAGAAGAGCTGGAAGAACTAGAACTGGTACTAGGATAGCTGCCCTTCTTTCTTTTTGAACTTCGTTTCTTTTTACTTGAGCCCTTTCGGTTCGACGACCGTTTTCTAAAACATTTATTTTTATTTTTGCATTATTCCGTTTTTTGTTTTTTAGACGTTCTATCATAGCATTCATTACGTCCTATTATAGCATTCAAAGAAACGAGTTGTAACAAGAAGTTAAATTTAGCTTTCTTTAATCAAATGAGAAAATGAGGCCTAAGACCTTTTCCCATGCTTCTTCTTCGGCTTCTTTTGTGGCTTGGGGCGCCGGCTGGTTTTGTATTCTTTGGCAGAATGATCAATAAACGAATCACAATCTTCACCCTTGCGTTTCTTTACTCCTTTCTTGTCCTCTCCTTTGTTGCTACGTTTACTGAAAAAAAAAGAAAAGCACAACAACCGTTTTGTGTTCTTAGCCCTTGATGTTATCTCACTGGTTTGGGCGCGCCCTGGTTTGACGCTACATGTGGTAAGTTTACTAATACTTTATAGTAAACGATGTAAAATTCACACAGATAAAGAACGTCAAAAGAAAATAGAATAACTAACAAAACAACGTAGCTACCGGACAAGACTAAAAAGAATACCGAGAGGGGCTACTGTCTGAAGGAGGGGGGTCATCAGAACCATCACGGGAGGAATCCCCCCCAGCCCGCTGGGCTTTACTCTTCTTTCTCCCTTTTTGTTCTGCTCCGTTTTTGCTAGCTTTTCTGAAAAGGAGTATAGGAAAGAAATACAGCCTTAGTTAGTTAATGCTATTTGTTAACTCAGTAGTTGTCAGGGGGCTGTTTACACAGAGGTGGGTGTGCTATAAATAGTGCAATTGTTCACTGAAAAAATTAAAATACGAAATGAGTGTAAATTCAGATGTTGGAGAAAATTAAAAACTCTAAATGAGTGTAAACTCAGAGGTTTGAGAAAAATAGATAAAAAGAGAAGATAAACAAAAATACCGAGTAGGGCTGTGGTCGGACGGCGGAGGCTGATCAGAAGCACCTGTAGAGCCTCCCTCCTGCTCCGCATAGATGGCTATTCTTTGTCTGGCTGATTCGGCGGCATTCCTGTAGTGCCCTGCTCGTTTTCTTGATTTCTTTCTGGTCGTCTCTGCCTTGTCTTGTTCGGAATTCTCCTGTGATGTACTGCCTTTGTCGTTACTACTGAAAACAAATTGGTAAAATGAAACAATTGAGGTAGATTTAAGATTGATAAAGAGGACAGAAGAAGATAAGAGAAAGGAGAAATCAGTAAAATGAACAGAGGCATGAATTAATGTGAGTTAAATCAGTAAAATGAACAGAGACATGAATTAATGTGAGTTAGTGCTCTTCTCAACGTTTTGATAACTTTGTTTCCGCTCGTCGTGTAAGGAGAACACGAAACTGTAAAGTGACAGGACAAATCTATATTAAATGAAGAACAAAAACTTATATGTATATGACCTGTTGGTCCTATCATCATTTAGAAAGCTTTGCTTCTGGTCATCGTGGCTACTGTTCGCCCCCTTTTTTCGTTGTGCAGTGCTGCCGTCACTACTAAAATAAAAATTTTTACAGGTTGACTATCGATTTCCTCGTAAAAATAAGCCCGTCAGTCATGACAGGAAGCAAAAGTTGATGCTAAAAAGAACGAGTTTTAATTTTAGTTGCCAACTGCAACATAACTGAGTAAGGTTTCAACGATGCAGAATGCAAAAAAAGGGTGGGGAATGAGTAAGGTTTCACCGATGCAGAAAGGGGGGGGGGGCTGAATTAATTGTAATAGAAGAGAGATAAACACATAATAGACCTGACCTAGAAGCATCAGGGCTCTGGGGGGTGTCCAAGAGCCGAGAGGGGGCTGCCACTGTTCGAATGATAGGAGGCTTAGTCAACGGAGGGTCAAATTCCAAAGGTGGGTAATAAGGCAATGGCCGACTGAAAAATGGAAAAGAGGAGAATAATCGAACAAGTAGCGAAGAGATAAAATGTAAAACAAATAATATAAAAGGAGAATGAGATGGCAGAGTTGGGGGGGGAATAGCAGATTAAGTGGGAGCAATAGGAATAAAAGAAAAGAGGAGCGAAGTAAAAACATACCTAGAATTAGAACTAGTAGTCTTGAGGGCGGAAAGTGTGCTGTTTTGCGCAGTTGAAGCAACAGCCCTATAAAAGATAAAGATAATAGACAAAAGGGGGACAGGAATGATAATGATAATAGACAAAAGGGGGTCAGGGGAAGGTAAGGCAGTAGTATGAAAACACAGAATGGCAGTTGAAGGCAGGAAAGATCAAGCGTGTACAAATCTGTATAAACATATAAATGAAGGAACCTCAGTTCTTGCGGTGGCATTTGAGGCATGGGAATCTGCTGCGGGACCACTAGCTCAGACAGGGCATCATCACTGTCTACAGTAGAGCCACGTTCCGTCTGCGGCGCCCCCCCCCCCTGCGCTTCTATTCCTAAAAAGTAAATAACAAAGAGTGTTACCTCGGCCTGCGGATATAAATTTCATCAATAAGTGTCTGTCTAAGCCGTTGTGGATTTTTTGGAGTTTTGGGATATAGTGGGGATCTGAAATATAAAAGGAGTTTCAGAAATACGAGGAAGAGGGCCTCTTGTTGTTATGCCAAAATGAATAAAGTATCTCTTGGTAGGCGAGATAGAATAAAAGTATTGTTTGTTAAACTAGTGAAACTTAAAACAAATTCTTATATTTTGAGAATTACGAGAACTAACATGTAAGTTATTTTAACATCAGGTGATTCACAAGAGGCCCCCTTTTCCTGTTTCTTTGTGTTGATGAGTGACCTGAACGAGGAGAAAATCATTATAAGGGGAACAACAACCAGAGAGATGAGAGGAAACATGGATACAAAAAGTAATATAATTATTTAAGTAAAAAAAGACAACTGTAATTGAGCAAGAGAAGGTAAAGAAGAAAAAGGAATTGACGCAACGTAAAAGAAGAAGAAAAAATTATACTACGCTTACTCATACTGAACAGGGGAACTGTAAGCTCCAACAGAAGAAACTGGGTCGCCCCTATGGCCTTTTGGGAGGGCAGCATTGTCCTCGTCTTCATCGAATGCGGTTAAGTCGATTCTGTAAAGAGAAGTAAACGAAAAAGGGGGCTTTATAAAATGATAAAAGACAGGTCATATACTGAACCAGATACGTAATTTAAAATGCACAATGATAACTGTTTAGTTGAAATTTATGGCCAGAGAGAAAACATACGAACGTTAAAATGCACAGTTTAGTTTAAATTTATGGGCAGAGAGAATACTCACATCATATCCGTGAATGTTCCTTTATCCTTTTTCGTCCTGGTTCTTCTTGCTTCAATAGGACAACAAACTGAAGCAGGCCTAAAAAACTTGGTTATGGTAGTGAGTTCGTACAAAGAATACAGTAACTATTAAATACTACTGTTTTGGATGTTACAAAGAAAGGAGAAAAGCTACTTAAAATTACAACTGCGCACAGAAATAGAAGTTTGCAACAAATTAACATTCAGGCGGTATATCATATTTTTATAGTTTTGTTTCTTTCTACCTTTTCTTTTTTGAAGCAGTTGGCCATGTCCATCTGGTCGGTGAGCAGAGAGTCTCGGATTGTATTGTGCTAGAAAAAGGTTAGATAATATGATATGGAAAAAATGTTAGATAATAAGAGTTTGTTGGTAAATATTACTGGTGGAGGCGGGCATACAAAAATCAGAGGAACTACAAACAAAGTGAACAGTATCTTAGACCCCCTCGTTTATTTGGGTCTGTACCTTTCGAAAGGCTGTGTTTCAGCGTAATGATTTGGCCCAGTTTGAGGTCTCCCACTTCTTGACATTGCTTTCGAAAATGAAAGGTTTTACTCTCTGAAAAATGGAAAGAATACATTTATAATCTAAAAATTTAAAAGTAAGAGAAACGGAGTAACGACAGGGGAGAGTGGCCTGTGTAAATTCAGTTGTGAATAAACAAAGGGCGTGGGGGTGTAAAGGTGAACCATTTCCACTGTCTGTGTTCACTGGTGTCGTTAAAGAATGAGAGGAAGCATAAGTCTCTTTTGCTTCGCCTGGCTAGTTTTGTCTTCTGTTGGATGCTTGATGACTTTTCGTTTGCAGATTGACAGTTGGAGGTCCACTCGAATGATGCGGCCCGAACGGAAGTAACAAATGTAATTGAAAAGAAGTCAAAGAAACGTCAGAAAGTGATTTGATAAGAATAAACGGACAAGGGGAGACGGGAATGAAATCTATCCACAAATTTGTTTCTACACGGCCTAAATATATATGAGCGAAAACATGAAAACAGGAGAGGGCGTGAAGGAAGGAGACAAGGCGATCACACTAATAAAATCTAAATATGTAACTGATATTGATTTTATTTTTCTCTGTCCTTCTTATCTCATGTTCTATCATTTGGTCTACCATTCAACTGTGTCTATGATTGTTGAGAGTGTGACTCAGTATAGTACTCTTAGGTTAGACTGTTCACGCACCCTTCGCCGTTCTGCTCCCGCAATGGGTGTATATAATCAGTAGCTACTTTACACTTTAGCCTATCTAGCCCGTGTTAATGTTAGAAGAAATTCTGCAATAATAAGGGGGCGAATAGCTGATGGATGGCTAAACGTATACCCTATGTTAGATTGACTCAGATTGACTCGCATCGTTTAAGCAAACAATAAAGGGGGGAGAGGAAGCACAATAGGGGACAGTAACAGAGCAAAGAGGGCAAAAAGCCAGATAAACATTACAGTAAGCCAGATAAACATTACAACACAACTGAAAGAAAAAACGTAAAAAACCAGGAAAAACATTCTTTTAACATCAGTTTTAAGCAAAAGCCTGTGAAAAAGGGGGAAAAAGGACAAAAAATCTGTAAAAAAAAGAAAACGAAGAAAAATGATGTTTCACTGTGTTCTCTTGGACACGTGACAACTGTAGCCACATCGTCGGAAAATAGCAAAACATTGGTTTTTCAGACATGACATATTCTCTACTAACATTGCAGAAAAAGACAAAAGAGGCTCACGACAAAGTGTAACACGATAAATGAAAACATACAAGAAAATAAACAAGATTTAAGAAACTTACGACAAAGTGTAATACGATAAACAAAAAGATACAACAAAAAACAAGAGTTCAGAAAGTTAGCCAAAGAGATTAACATAATTGAGCAGCGAAAATGTTAAATGTTTTTATTGCCCACATGATTTGTTATGATTGCCTGTATAAGACATTGCGACTTCGATGAGTTGTCGACCGGAACAGATATTCGAAAAGAAAAGTTTTAGAGTTAATACCCAGATTATTGATAAAAAAAAGGGGAAATACAAAAGCCACAGTAAGTAAAGGGAAATAACAGACGAGAGATATACTGAACAAAGGTACCAAAAAACTTTAGATAAATACAAGCACAGAGAAATTACGATGAACGAGAATACAAAGGCAACACGCACTAACTGTTAATCAGTGAAACAGTTATACTGTAATTGGGCGCAGTTCAAAATCTTCTATTATACGTAGACAAAAAAGTCAAGTAAATAATCAAAATCTTATATTATACGTAGAAGCAAATCATCTAACATAAAAGAAACAACTACGAATTACTCGTTTCAATATGTTTGTTGTTTTTGATTCAAACTTATAATATGAAAAACAGTGAACGAAACATGAAAAAACAGAATTCAAAGAGGATACCAGAAAACCAGGGGGAACAGCAGAACAATTGCAAAAAAAGAGGAAAATAGTATACAAAGAAAAAATCAGTCAGAATTAGAGGAGCCACTCCCGTCTCGCCCGCGACGTTTCCTTTTTGCAGGTCCTTTACGGAAATGTATTTGTTGAATCTTCTTCTTTTCGCGTTGTGGACGTGTATCCTGACGAACAGAAACAGAAGTATTCCTGTTCCCTCTGGCAGGATCGGTAGGGGAGGGGGCAGGGAGCAACGCAAGATTTACTCCCACGCTTCCAGAGGAATTGTGCTCTGACTGCTCTAGGGTGCCGGCGTCAAGAGCAGGCGGAGGGGAATTATCAAAAGATGCTGCAAGAGACCCCGGGGGCATTTGTGTACGTGTTGGTGATTCGTTCTGCTCAGCGTTCGTTTCTCTTGTCGGCTGGATGTGGTTCGTGCCCTCTCGTTGCTCGTTGATGTCGTTTGCCAAGTCCTGAATCCATGCTTCATTTGCTCCCATCCAGCGTTCATTCTCGTCGTAATTTGATGAAATTTCTGGATTTGGTGTAGAAGAAGTGGTAGGCCCGGTAGATCCCTGACTGGCCACTCGTAAAATTTGATTGGTCGACCTGTCATCGGTCGCATCGTCATCATAAAGTATAAGCCGGCCATTGCTGACAACAGAGAAATAAACTGATTGTTTTTCACTTTCAGTCATTGGAGGGAGGTGAAGTAGGCTGTTGGTCAAATCTTCAGCAGGGGTAATGCTCAGTTCATTAATCTTATGCTTTGGCGGTTGATTCCGGATGAATTCATATTTTGATGGGGTGATGAAGAGATGATACCATATGCCTTTAGAAACTTCCTCCGCCCTTTTCTTTTGGAAGATAAGTGACTGTCCTCGGTAGAACGGTTCAAGGAACGGTGATAAAAGGAGAACGTCAACAATCTACAAAAAAGTTACTAATGTGTAGTTTGTATAGAATATGGTTTTCATTATTTATCAACAAATTAAGCTTAGAAAGGGTAGAAAACAGAAGTGTAGTTGAAAGGATTAAAATTACAAAAGGAACATTTTGATGAAAGAAATATTCACGTCTGATTCTCCTTTTGATCTGTTCTGATTTGTAAGAAAAACAAAAACACTGTAAGAAGAAGAATAAAAACGAATTGTGATACGATAGACTTACCCTAGTTCCAATCTCATTCCTTCTGTTCTGGGTTAGAGTACTTCTTAGGATATGAGGAACAATGAAAGGCCCATTCTGTTTGGCTGCCTTTTCATGAACAAACTGAACATAGGAGGATTCGCTCGGTGTCATTGGGAGGGCCAGTGTTTTTGGTGGATTTACGATTGAGTTGAAAATCTAAAAAGAACAGAAACAAACACTGATAAAATCAATCTAGTTAGTTTAAAATATGTATAATTTAAATACAGGAAGGGGATATCAAACCTAAATGTAGATGGGGAAAGTTAAACGTTTCAATTGCACTCATTGATTTAGCTGTACTGTGAGCGCCCCCCTCTTTACTTCACCTGGTTGTAGAGGGGGACGAGTTAGAAAGAAGTTCAGACGAAGAGGGAGAGTCCCGGCAAAAGGGTTAAGAGGAGAATAGCAAGCGGGGCGGAGAAAACAAGAGGCGGGGGAGAATCGGAAGCGCAGCGGGAAAAAAAGAGGGGAAGAGAGTCAGAACATAAATATAAAGAGCTAACGAGATGTTGAGTCCTAAGGAAAAATTTAAAGTCGAATGGAGTTTAGTTATCCTTAATATCTTAACATAATTAATATCTTAACATAAAAACAATAGAAAGCATGAAAAATAAATTGAGGAAAACAGAAGGCTAAATCAACAAAGTAAAAGGGAGATAAAACACACTTCACGAACTGTTCGTTTCCATGACTCTGATTGGTCGACAATTGCCAGGCCACATTGCACATCCGAAGCGCTTATGTTAAAAGAGAAAGGAGGAGCGTCAGCCCCATGTACCATACAGGTGATGAGGTGGCAGAGAATATGGTAGCCAACAGCTAGTCGAGTTCCCATTTGGATGGCTTTAGGATTACTATCGAAGGGCTTTCCAGTGTTGAGGTCATGATTGATGGATTGAACATTTCTGTCCCAGTATTCATCGATTGTTCGTTTAGCTTCTTCTGTGCAGAGAAATGGCGGTTTTTCTTCTCTAGAGCGGAACAAATATTTATTTGATACAGTAAACATAAACTATTTATTCTTTGTTCATATATATCAGTATTAGTTAAATTTGTAGGGTAATGTAGTTGTAAATTAATTACGTAAACAAGGAATTGAGAATAAAATCACAGAAGACAAAAAGATAAATTGGCATTTGTAGAGGAATAGACAGAAACAAACAAAATCACAGAAAAAAGGCTTTAGTGGCATTTGAAGAGGAAAGGACATAGGCATACCCATTATTTATTTGGTGCCACATCCCGAGGAAAGCGTCTTTGAGTGATCTCTTCGCAAATTTGGTTGCAATTGTAGCGACCGCCTCTTTAGCTGCAGCAGTGTGTGTGTACACAGTGAAATCAGGAAACAGGATGATTCTAAAAAAAGCAGTCAAATCAGGTAACAGGATGTACACAGTGAAATCAGGAAACAGAATGATTCTAAAAAAGCAGTTAAATCAGGAAACAGGATGATTCAAACAATGAGTAGTGTACTTCTTCTGAAGTGTTACACAAACTAAAGTGCATCTTACTAAAGGACGATAATTGAAACGGCATTAGCAACGAGACAGGTAAAAGAAAACTTAAATTTATTGTTACCTCTCCCAGAGGCCGTCCGTGGTTAATGCACTGTGATAGAATTTGAGGAGAGGCTTATGTGCGAGTGCTCCCAAGATCTGTATGGTTGACATTACTGGCCCCTCATCCTCTGAGTGTTTGAGGGCAGTACTGGTAGGGAACATGGACCAGCGAGCATTGAGCCAATAGAATCCGTCTAAAGTTGCCCCGTTTCCACTCTTGCTTAGCATATTCACGGCGCCGAAGAATTCATCACTAACTATCGCCATTGTTGGCTGCTCTTTTGTATCCAATAGCTAGAAAGTATAGAAAATAGTGAAGCAATAAGTAATAGAAACTAGTAAGGAAAGAAGTTGAGATACAGTTGTTTGGAAATACTAGTAATACAAAACACAAACAATGTGAAAGTAAAAGGAAAAAGTTGAAATAGAAACTAGTAAAGAAAGAATTGGAGATACAGTTGATTGGAAATACTATCAAAGAAGAGACAAAGAAAGTATCAGTTGTTTGGAAATACTAATAATACAAAACACAAACAATGTGAAAGTAAAAAGAAAAAGTTGAAATAGAAACTAGTAAAGAAAGAATTGGAGATACAGTTGATTGGAAATACTATCAAAGAAGAGACAAAGAAAGTGAAAGTAAATTAAATGTATGTCAAGACAAGAAGAGACAAAGAAAGTGAAAGTAAATTAAATGTATGTCAAGACAAGTGAAAGAGTAAAATCACGTACACGTTGTTGATATTTCTGCAGCCCTTGTAATGTGCAGGTGCCCTTGCACCTACTGTTGTACCATTTTTCACAAAAACTTGTCACCAATGGGCCCCGGAAAAATGTTTCCATTGTTGGCGTTTTCCCAGTACAGGATCGTCCAGATATTGTCTGTCTGAGCCTGGCATATTATAGGTGACTGTGCCTTCTAAAACAAGGAGGGCCAGATTTCGCAGTAGAAAGTATATATTGGTTTAGTTTTCTACAAATATGCCCATCGTCAAATCGTTAGTTTTCTATAAATCTGCCCGTCAGCCAATCGTAATATCTCCTCTCAGAGTTTTTGCCTTGCGTGACTGAACTATAAATATCAGTTAGATAGAGGGGCCTCGTGTTGTCAAACCTAACAAAACGTACGTATAATGTAACTTTAAAGAATAGATGATTAGCACAGGTTTATTGGTCAGAAAATTTTTATAAATCGTCAAAAACAAATTAAGAAAGGGGGGCGCCCCCAACGAGTACTATTCCAAAAAAACAAAAAAAAGGAAGCGAAGGTGACTTAGAAAAATTAGGGATTTAGCAGATAATGAAATGAGAAAAGAGAGAGTAATTTTAAGGAAGAAATCTTAAAGAAGCGATAAATAATAAGGTGTTACAAAAAGGTTTAAAAACTAGGAAATGTTCGAAAATTTAGCAGAGGTTTCCCAGGGGAAAATAGAAAGTGAGTGATACCAAAAAAGAGACACAGAAATAAGGTGTAACAAATGATTTTACCTTGAGCAGTGAAGAGGGAGAGTTGAAGAAGACAGGAAAGAATGTGGGTGTTAGACATTGGAGCTGAAGCGGCGGATAAAGTTATAAAGGAAATGAGGTCGTTGTCTGCTAGGAGACGATCCATGCTAATCGGATTTTGGCGCAACGAGGCAAATAGCCCCTCGACAGTACTGTTATCCATGGAATCTATTATCCCTGTAACATTTCTGACATTTCTGTTGGCATTGATCTAAAATAACAAATGTTAAGAAAGAAAAAAGTTCGTACAGTTTATATTAAACGTTCGACAAACGGACAATGTAACTGTTTTACAACAACAGCTATAAGATTTTTGTGTTTAACACCGTTATGTCTAAGACCACTGCTTATCGAAGGACCATTACGCCGAAAGTAGGAAAAGTGATGCTTAGATAAAAGACAAAGATATACAAGAGCGATGATTATTTATCGATTTATTATATTGTATAAGTGTTACCTGTTGCACCGGTTTTCCAAGGTTTGAGCTATCCAAGTCAGAAGGAGTCAGATCAAAAAGGGCATTGAGTGTGGATTCAGGTTCCTGTGCAACAGCGGGGGGAGGGGCCTCATCTTGGTTGATTGACATAAGGGAAAACAGCAGTGGGATAAGACGTAGGGGACGAAAACAGGAAGGGTTAAACAGCCAAAATAGCAACATTAAATGAGCATACAAAACTGCGAAATGAACAAAAACTAAAACAAAGTATACAAACAATCATGAATAGATGAAAAGAAGATAGACAGAGTTTGGTAACGCAGAATAGAGGAAGCCAACAAATAGGGGGAAAGTTTTGTCTCCCTGTTTTTGTTTGCTGTCAGAATCCTTCGCTATAAACCATTGAAGGTATTATATTTAGTTAAAAGCGTATAAGAAGAAACGGGGGGATAAGTTACAATCTTAGTAAAGAATTTAATTTTTTCCGATAGGTGAAACCTTTTCGTTTTTGTTGTCTACGTATAAAAATAGTTGTTTAAGTAATGAAAACATTCGCTACAATGATACAAATCAAATAACTGAACAATAATAGAAAAATTAACATATAGAAAAAAAACAGGTATCGAAAAAATAACGGAAGCAGACAAGGGGCAAAACGCAGTAGACAGGGGGGAGCAATTACTAGAGAGAACAGCGCATGAGCTGCAGGAGACAAAGAGAAATGCGAGACCGAATATGTTAGCTGTGCAGACGTTGTCTGTTTGTATTCAAATGAGGCAGACTTTGTCATATTGTTCTGAATAGATTTTTTTTGGTCTAACTTTTAAACGCCCCCTTCTTTTGAAATTAAGAGATTTTTGTTATAAATGCGGAATCACAGAGTAATCTGCCATAAGATAGGAACAAAGAAAGATTAATTCGGTTTTTCTTGTTTTTTAAAAATTAAGAGATTTTTTTGTTATAAATGCGGAATCACAGAGTAATCTGCCATAAGATAGGAACAAAGAAAGATTAATTCGGTTTTTCTTGTTTTTTAAATAATAAAAGTCAATCATGAAAGGAGAAAGGGAATAGTATTAAGATATGTAGGAAGATACACAGAGAAACAGAATACTTACACAAAATAAATAACGAAACAAGAAAAACAGAAACAGTAAAACTATTGACTACAAACAAATCTTCTGCTTATTTTCCACACGGAAGTATGGGCCGACTCTGCCAGGAGCAATGCAGGAATGGCCATGACACTTCCATTGGTATATTTTGCTAGACATATTGTAAACAAAATATGAATGATTACTGCTGTGCTCTTTCTGTAAAAAAGGGCAAAACTTCAGATAACGAAGGGAGATTGTCACAGTTGATTCCAAAAATATTAAGTTACTAATAGCGTAGCCGGGACAGATTACAGACATATCCTCCCATATCTGTCGCTTAACACGATCGTTCGCAATGTCCGCGGGGGGCGTGGGGACAGGTAGCGAGGCCGCCCCTGGTACGGGATGTGAAACGAAAGATGGAGAAGGGGGGAGGTTGGCCGTAATGTCATGGTGTCGCGGAGACTGATGGTAGGGGGCAGAACCAGGGGAGGGGAAAGAAACTGGTTCAATGTGCGATGGCCCAGGTTGATCAGGAGACGGGGAAAAATTGAAGCGCAGAGATTTTCTTGCCGGCCCCCCTTCTGAATTTGGGCGGAGGAACGGATACAAAGGAGATGAGGAGAGGCGATCAAAAAGTTTATTTCTCTTCCCAGGAGTACACATGCACGAATAAACACCAACGAAGGAGCGAGTTAGCATATCGCCGTCCACTACGTCGTCTGAGTTGTGAAGAATCAGTGGACGGGACTCTTTCCGTTTTGTTGACAGCAGAATGCCAAAGTTCTGATTATTGGAGTAAACGGAATTATCCCAGATATGGAGCCGTTCAGGTAGATTCTTTTTGAGTTTCGCTAGTTTCGCTTTCTTTTTTCTTCCACTAATTTGATTGTCGAAAATGACAACGTAGACGAACCAATTAAATGATAGCTCAGTTTGCTATCATTGTGGGCAGACAGGATGATGTAGCGATAGGTTTCTTTAGAAACGGTATTTGTAATTTTCTCCAGCACACGAGGCAGCTCGGTGAAAAATTCTTGTGCGAGACGCTCATCTGCCTGCCGATCTGAACTCTTCATTTCGATGTCAAAGAAGAGCTTGCATGGCCTCCCTTCTGGCAAAATTTCGTAGAAAGAACGATCCCAGGAAGGGACATTGAAGTAGACATGAGGAAAGTGACTGCACAAAGTAACAATGTAGACACGAGATCCGTAATCACTCTTTTCATAGGCGAAGATTGTCAAACCGCATTGATGCTTTTCGTTACGCATAAAGTCTAGTGCCTCCTTCTGCTTCTCGAAAATGTCAAAAAAAGGAGGGATAACACAAGAGCAAGTTTCAAAAACTTCCAAATGCGCAATCTTAAGTAATTGTACCGGGTCAGCCATCCTATTTATCTGAAAAATTGAAAACAGTTAAATTTTTATGCTAGAGATGAAGGGCCCATTCATTGGAATGCTACTTCAGGATACGCGTTGGGCCCAATCACCGAGGGGGGGTTGCCGTTGGGGTTAGAGTTTGATTATGAGATTTCGGAAGTCTAAACCGTTGGGGTTTCAATATATGTACTATATATGGACGATATTTAACTTGCAAAAGTGTCTGCATCATCGCTTGTAAAAGATACTACGACGTCTAACGGAACAGAAATTCGAAAAAAGTTTTACAGTTGATACACTCAAATCAGATAGAAGAATAGGAGGAAAACAATAGCCACGATATCTTACGCACAGGCGGGCTACACACAGGAAAACCGACATAGGGAAACAACAGAGACTTACAACGGAGGGGGTAAGAGAGGCTTATTCTGGTGGACCCCCCATAAACCCCCTTCTACCCAAATCCATGATGGGCATCCTTTGGAGACAGGGGAAAACTTTTGTGATCGTTGACAATTATATTGATTTTAATGGAGAGCGAATTGGGCGGTAACTGATTGCCCCCCTTTTCCTGCATGTGGGGACATCAGATGCGTTCACTCTTTTCTAATGTATCGATATTGCCTCTATTAGCGGCCAAAACAAAACTAAGGTATATTCTTTTATCTATTTTAGAGAAGAGAAGGCAAACATAGATTCGTTCTGTGGTTTTAATTTATAAGCTTGGTCATATTAAAGTTCGTTCCCTTCTAACAAACCAAAACGTAGATTCCTTCTGTTGTTTTCCTTAGAAGCTTGGTCATATTAAAATTGGTTCCCTACTCCCTATTTCAGGCAATGGAGGCAGCCCTAGTCAGTTAATAAACGTTAATATTAAATTATTCTCGTTTATTTTGTAAATTAATTGTCTGTAATTGTGAACTTAAACAAAGTGGCTGCAACACAAAAAGGGAAAACTGCACATCTTTTGGAGACAGGGGATAAAACTCCTTCTATCAGAATCCATTGTGAAATATTCCTTGTGTTTCGCATTCTTTTCGTGAAAATCTTCATAAATGATGAAACAAATTTGACTTTAGCTAATCGGGTAGTTTTGCACTATGGAGTTGGGATTTGAAAAAGTGTAGGTGTTAGTTGTTGTTACGTTGGTACGGGCGGGAGCAGTTTGGCGTATGTTTGGGCGAATACCCTCTAGTTTGGCAGCTGTGACTCCCAGGTTTTGGTAACTTTGTAGTGAGCGGTTTTGTCATATCATTTTGAGTTTTGTCTTTGGAAATTTATGAGAGTGTACGGTTGAATTTGTTAGTTGAAGTAAAGTATCGTGTTTCCCAATTCTCTAATTTTAACGATTCAGTTAGATAGGCGCGAGGAGGCAGTTTTTAGGCATACACTACCGAGTTAAGAACCTGCACATTTCTTTACTATTCGTTCATTCAGCAGTAAATCGAGCAACTACATTTCTACAAAATTGGCGACCGTGTCATGCGGTAAATGCCTCTTTTTTCTCCTCCCAATACTCGCGCCAGATCAAAAGAACAAAAAGAAAAAGTTTTTCTTTTTGAAAATTTGCCTGCTCATCAGGCACCTGAGGTAGACGAAGTTTCTGCAATGTCACAGCCTGTCACGTCTGGATTGGGGGGCGGGGGAAATCTCCCCCAAACCAGTACCAGTTTAGGTGTAGGGGGGACGCCGCGTCCAACGTTGACTGGGGTGGGTCGGGGTTCGCTCCGTCCCTCCCCAGTGGCCCCAACTCCCAGTTCGACTGTTGTGCATGTACAAACTTCGCAAAGTTCGGGGGTGGGCCGGGGGAAGTCCCCCGGGTCCCACTATTCAGCTCACCTGGGTCAGCCTGGCGCTGTGCCTGGGTCAAATGTCCAGTCTATTGGTGCGGGGGGGTACAGCGAAATGTTGCAGCAAACTTGGGGGGGACCGCTACTTGCGGTAACCGAACAGTCACCTGCGCCAGCGGGGGGGTCCCTCCCCCCCCAGGGGTGGGTTCTGTCCCCCGGGAGGTTGAAGCGGTGGTCTCAGAATTTCAGGACAGATTTGATGGAATGGATCCGTCTACGGTCTGTCTCGCTCGGGAGACCACAGTTCAAAATTTGGGAGGGGCGGGCCCCCATCTGGTGTCGCGTTATGCTGTTTCTGTTCCGGCTCAAAATGTTGTTAGGAGGACTGATTATGTTGAAAATTCGGCCGAAACCTCTGTTCAAATGGTGGGGGGAGCGGCTCCCCAGTCAGTTTCTCGTTTCGCTTTGCCGGCACCTCTGTCTGTTCATACTTGTGAGTCAGATTTTCCCGCCGGGAGGGCCCTCCCCCCGGGGGAAGGGGGCTCTGCCTCTGTTCCCGATAATACCGTTGCTCAGTTGGGAGTAAGGGGGGACCAAAATTTAAATCAGAATTTGGCCCAATCCTCCGCCCTTGTGTCGACGCAGTCCTCGGATGAAAGATTTATCCACGATGCTTATCAGAGGGTCTTGAGTCCAGGTCAAAATTTGGGGGACCCCCAGGGGTATCCCCCTGGTTTGCCGAGCACAATTCCGCTGGGGTACGCAGGTGCAATTCATACGCAAGCGGTTCCGTTAAATCAGCAATTGGAAGGAACCGCCCCCCAGGAAAATTCCTCAGAGTATGCGTCCCCCCAAGCCCAAATTTCAGGACCGACTCCCCTCCCAGTGACGATGGCTGGTCAGATTGATCCAAATTTGGTTGTAATTTGTGACACAGATCCAGCGGACCATTTCCAACCTTGTGATCATGGAGCGGTGGGCATTCCTGGTCCGTATCCCCCGCCTTCCCCTGATGTTGTCTACCCTGTTGTCCCTGATCCGGTCACCCTAAATCCTCCCCCTCCGCTTGTGTCCCCTGAATTTTATACGCAGAATCATACACGGGGGGGCCCCTCCTACCTGACTCTGCGGCCAAATACGTGGGGTTATCATTTGTATCAGGGGGCGTGTATGGCCGGGCCCCAGCCGGGCTTGGAGTCCCACATGCCGCAAGTACGTCGTATCCCGGATCAAACGTGCGCTCCAGTGGACCAATATGCTCTGAAAGTACCAGCGACTTTTCAATATGATGTCCTAGAACGTCAAGTCCATGAAAATCCGACTATGCACGAATTGGAGCGCTCCGGCATGTGGGACCCATGCCGGCAAGACTTGCGTGGAGAATTGCCAAATCCCTATCTGCCTGGGCCACCGCCCGCTGATCCAAATGCTGACCTGTACTATATGGCCGCAGAAACGGTAGCCCACACCTCCACGAGCGATTTTGTGGCACAACATGCGGGGGTTACCCCTGGTCCGAGCCCTACGGTCCCTGTGCGGCCCCAAGGCTCGGTCAGGATCCCTGCCGTGGGTGCCGTGCGGGGACCCGGGGCCTACCAGGGGCCTATCCGGCCGCCAGTGCCACAGGCGGGTCCAAATTTCGGTCCAGGCTGTGGGCAGCCTACACGATTTCCGTATCCGCAGCAGCGTCCTGCCCTACGCCCAGGAATTCCTCAGGTCCAACCGAGGCATCCTCCTCCTCCCCCTCCTGGTCCCTTACCTCCCCCTCCACCTGTGGTGCGCCCTCCACTCCTTCGGGCGGCCCCTCCTGTTTCGGCTCCAAAAATTGCCCCTCTACCAGTCCTCTCTACTCAGACGTATTCCCATCCTCCTACGCCACAGACTATGCAGGCTACAGATTCTTCGGTCGCGAAGCATGATGCTTCATTATATAGAATGTACATTGACATCCTACGGGATATTCCTCGCTTTGACCCGGATCGGATGTATTTGGAAGATTGGCTCCCGAATTTCAAGTCAGCGGCCAAAATTCACAGAATTCCAGCCGAGCAGTGGGCTAGGCTACTGTTCAATAAACTAACGGGAAAAGCCTTGATCTACGCCTCTCGCTGTGGCCCGGAGGTTGCGGACACTTTTGAAGGATTTGTCAATTTGCTGAAATCCCAATTTCCACGACCGCAATTGTCCATCCGGGATAGGTACGTATCTTTCGCTAGACGAGTCCAGCGTCACGGGGAGTCGGTCCGGCGCTATATTTCGGAACTACAGGCACAGGCTATTTCGATTTGGCCAGATGATGTGCTGGAACGCGAACAACAGTGTGTTCAGCAGCTTTTCGCAGGAATTACCGACAAAACCTACATCAGTGCCTTGGCCCCTCTTTTCATTGATCATGCGCCCACCATGGACCAAATATTACGTATTATTGATAAACTCGATTCCCGCGACTCAAGACCCTCTGAGGAGGACAGCCTGTGCTATTCTATGCCGCTGTATCAAGTGTCTGCGGATGATATGGTCCAGAATGACTCGGGTTCGAATCCCAAACCTTCTGTAGAGAAGCCAAAGGACCTGGCCGGGGGAATTCGGATGGAACTACGGGAAATGCGTGACTGGGTGGAACAGCAAATTCGGGATAGGTTCAATCAAATGGAGGAAGAAAGGAAAAGGCGGTTGGGTCCGGTATGTAAGTTTTGTAAGAGGAAGGGGCACCCCTAAGAAAAGTGCTGGGACAAATATCCTGAACAGGCCCCACTGGACTATAGGCCACGACCGTCATCTAGAGGGGTGAATTATGTGGAGGATGCGTATTATTATCCCCAACCCTACTATTCTCAGCCTCCCCAACGGTATTATCAGTCTCCGGCGCCAGCACCACCTGCGCAGGCGACCTACTACGAACAGCCGACGTACGTATATGCACAGCCACAGCCTGCACCTCCTGTGGCTCCGCCAGGGCCGCAGCAGGTGTCGGTACCAAGGGCTCAGCCAACTTATTACTACACTCAGGCTCAGGCGGCCCCGCAAGTTCAGTCTCAGGTTCCGCCTCCCGTAGGGGGGTCGGTCCCTCCGACTGCCGCCTGCTCCGGGACGCCGGTGCCGACCGTTCAATAACAGGCTGGGCAGGCCGCGCCTGCGCAGGGGGCGCCTCAGGTGTCCTACGTAGGTTTTACACAGGGACCTGTTCAGGGGGGAACGGTAGTGTCGGTAGCTCAAAATACAGTACCAATAACTGATCAAAATCAAGTGCCGGCTCCAAATCAATTACCGGTCCAAAACCAAGTGCCGGTTCAAAATCAGTCGCAGGCCCAAAATGTGCCGTCTCAGGAACAGGTTATGCAAATTTTGTCCCCATTTCATGTTGGTATGATTGAAATTTTTTCTGATCCTCCTACCCAAACATCTGCAACATCTGCTAAAACTCCTGTAACATTTGCTCAAACACCTGCTATATCTACCCAAACCTCCGCCCTCCGTTCTCCGATTATGGTTTATGCTTTTTTATGGTTTATGTTTTTGTTTACTCGAAAGTTTCTGTATCTTCAAGATCAAAAGGGGACAGAAATTTTGCATCCACTGTTATCTCCTGAAGGGATCCGTGCCGATTGGTTTTCGAATTCAAAATCACAGTCAGCGGCGGTAATGGCCATTGACGTAAATGTTCCTCCAGCATCGGAAGTTTGGGCCTCAGCCCTCACCTCCTGCCAAAATTCTGAGCAATTGTATTTTTTCGAACCTCCTGAATCTTTTATTCAGGAGAGTAAATTTTTACCTTATGTGGGAGTAGTAAAGCCATGTGGGAACGAAATCGAAATTTTGGGGGTCAGCCCCACCTCGACACCGGTGCGTTTGGAAAATGACATCGTTGTCGGCTCGGTCGCTCCTGTGGCTGATTACTGGGCTCATGATACACAATTCTCGGTCCCACTAGTGGTCTCTCAGGCACGTACGAATTTGTATCCCCTGGGATATGAAATTATTTTCGCGGTGGATGAAAATTTGGGGGAATCTTTATCTCGTGTAGAGCCACGATTCGACATATACGTACGTGAAGATTTGCTTGAAAATGATATTTTCTTTTACTCAGAAGAGCCTGAAGATATGGTTGACGATTCTGAATTGTTTTCGCATTTCGTAGATGATGGTGAACAGTCCCAAGAAAGTGGGGTTTTTTCTGCTGATCCCTCAAATTGTCCAAAAGAGGGGGTCGCCCCCCCTAAAGAGGAGGTGGTAGGTAAAGGGACCGAGATCGAACAGGTGCAACAGCCTCTTGACATGCTATCGGGAGAAGCTGCTTACAAAAAGGGTTTTTTTCTCCTGACCCGGAAGATTGTCTAAAAGAGGGGGTCGCCCCCCCTAAAGAGGGGGTAAACCCCCCAGTGCTTGAGATTCCACCCCAGCCGTTAAAACCTTGTTTGTTTAGGGAGGGCGAACTTGTTGCCCTCCTCACGGTTTTTTCTACTCGTTTAACGCTGGTTCCGGTTGGGTTTGCCGAGAATGTGCATTTTTGGGTCCAGGAAACGCAGGAAGATCAGTCCTCTCTCCTCCCACAGGCTCTTTGTGGGAAATTATCCCAAGGGGGGCTGGATCTGGATTCTGGTCTATCCGAGGGGGGGCTTCCCCGAAGAGTCGCCCTGTGGTACACCGGAGGTGGACTTTGGTGTGCTTGTGGGAATTCCAGGAGAGACGACTGGCAAAACCGAGCAGCCGGTGGCGGAGACAACCTACAATCGTACCGATCCTCCTACCGAACATCTTCATATGAATCGTCTGAAACCTGTCTATCGTGATACCTAATTTACCCTTTTTCCTCCCTGTCCCCCAATATTATTGTATTGTGTATTATCTTGTGTTGGTCATTAACTACCTGCGAATTTTGGTAAAATTTAGACTTTAGCGCATTTTAGCAACTTTTCTCGAATTCTAATTCATTCAAATTTTCTAAATTTATTGAATTAGGCATACAATTTGCCTTATTTCCTTGCATCTAAACTTAAATTTGTTTTCTTCTCGAGTTTCTCGTATAATACGAGTTGTGCAAAAAATTCCTTGAATCTTTAATAGGTATAAATAAAAAAAATTGTCTTCTTTCCTTGAATTTCCAGTTCAGCTATTTGTCCTCAAATTTTGTTAAAAAGCTCCTTCGTATTTTGTAGTACTCTCTACAACGTGTTGCCTGTATACGTATGTTGTAATGTGCGTTTTTCTTGTTTTAGCTGAAAAGTTTTCTTCTATTTTAGCATTTCGACCGTTTGCACATAATCTTAGCACTTTATACGTATATAACTGATCTCACCTTTCGTGTTTTTAACTGCCACTAACGTTCTTTTGTTTAGGCGTTCGGCTTAATTTGTGGTGTTTTTCCGGCTGCTTTTTCTGGACGCCCAAATTTGGTATCCTGGCCTATGTCTATCCAGTCATATATTTTGGGAGGTTTACTGACACTGGTGTGGTGTCATTTGGCTCACTACCTGCATATTTGGAACTATACACATTGGATGTCTTGGACAGCCTTGCCGTAGAAACTTGACCTTTTGGTAGTATTTTGTATATAGAATGCCTTGCGAAATCCGGGGGGGGGATAGCCTAACTGACTGAAGCTGTCACTCAGGACAAACATTAGGGTATAGGCACGGACTTTTCTCAACTGGTTCGAAAATCGGGTACTGAAGTCCGTCAAATTATGTTGAATCCTAATTCTCCGGTAAAATTTTGGTCCGAAAAAGGGGGTTGTGGACCTTGGTGGTACCTTTTTCTTTCATTTTAACACTTTTACAAACTTTTATCTTATAGTTGTAGGAGGTTCTGGACAGTCCTAGGGTTGTTGGGTGGAATTAAGATAAGAGATTTGCTGTTTTACATGATCTTCTGTTCGTGTTTTAAAATGTTATGTGAAAGTACCTACGCCAAACTGGGGGTTTTGTTTGTTGGATTACGCTGTCAGTTTTTGTAATTTTCTTGATTTTCTTGCTTGTAAAACTTCTTAAAAGTTGCGTAAAACGTGTGGTGGTTGTTCACCTCAGTCCAGCTGATTATTTCCGGAACCTCCTACACCTTGATCTCAGACTCAATTTTTAACTTAATTTTCTTTTTGGTCTTTTTAACCCAAAAATCTGTTCACATACGTATAGGCAATAGTTCTGAGGGTACTTTAACTTTCTCCCGCCTCGCGTGGGGTGCTGCTGTCACTGTCCTGGTCCTCGGATCAGGATTCCGGGGCTCATGGAGAGTGACTAGCAGCACGTTCACATAGATTCCGTTAGTTTCTAGCCGTCTTTCCTTGACAGGGAACTGTCAAAGCGCCCTGACCTGGGATCAGGATTCCTGGGGCTTGGATCTCTGGCCGTTTCCCTCCCTAAATTCGTAGGTAGGGCCTGTAATCTGGTTGTGCTGGTAGTAGATGTGTTAATGGATGGTTGTGGGATTTTGCTATGTGTTGTTGTTTTGTGTACATTTTTGTATTGCTTTGTGTATATACTAACGTACGTACTTATATCTGTTTTGTATTTTTAGTAACATTCCACCCGCCCGTGCCGGCAGGCCTGTGCCTCCCCTCGTGATGCGCCGGATTGGAATGGTTGTCTTGCCGTTGGAGTACGGAGGTTACGGTTATTGGGTCGGGAGAGCCTGGGGCTCTGGATTGGTTCTTGTTGTGGGAGAGCTTGTTTGAGCTCGGTTTGGTTGGGTGATTGTCTTTGGTCCCCGGGTACTTTTACGCCTTCGGAGGGTTAGCCCTGTGGAGGGCGGCCCTCCGGGGCATTGGTGGGACCTTATCTACTGCAATTTCACCGGTTTCTTCGGTTCCGGTCTTTGGGTGGAGGCCAGTTATGGCGCCCTGGAACTTTACAGTGGATTGGGTGTGTGCCTGGTGGCACGAAGTTGGGTTTTGGGTTGGTGACGTTGGTGGGCCCGAGTGTCTTTGGGAACCGGGTATGCTGTATGGTGGCGCAATTTGCTGATTCCAAACCGCCTTTCCCCGGCACAGGTCTGTCTTTTCCCTTCTCCTTATTTGCTGTTTGTTTGTTTTTGTTTGTGTATCTTATGTACTGGTATCTTTAACAGTGGTGGGGGATATGGACTTTGGTTTTGGGTTGTGCGTGGGTGGGGGGAGCCGGGTGAAAGTTTATTTTACAAATTGGAGTTCTCTTCCTTTTGCAGGAGGTTTCGGATTTTTTCGCTTTTGTTGGGGTGCTCTCTACCTTGGCTCGGCCATTGTATCTTTTATACTTATATTGTTTAGTTCTACTACCAGCAGTTTTGTGTTGTACTTTACTCATTCCTTACTTTTTTCGGGTACTTATCTTTCGGTTTGTGTTTCTTTTCTTTCTGTCTAAAAAGGAGAACATGATGCTTTCTTCATCAAAAATATTCATGCCATGTTGTGCTGCCATTGTTTGCCATGTCGAAGATTCGTCGGTGCTTTATAATGTTTGTGCTTTATTATAATGTGCTTTATAACTACATATCTACCTGTTTTTTGGCATTGTTAGTCGGTTATCCGGTTAGAGTATTCTGTTCTGTTTTTCAAATTTGGTGAACGTTTCTTTAAGTGTAGGAGGTTTGGGAAAATTTTTCTCCACTACCTTACCATCATCTACCTTATATTAGCACTTTTTCGTAGTTATATATATGTTTGTTTTTGTGATACCCTTTCAATCTTGTCTTTAAAAATTTCTTATTCATTTTAAAACTTAGCTTTAATATGCTTGCCTTAATTTTAGTCTTGTTGTACTGTTTCTATTTGTTTGTCTACTTCGATTCTGTTGTTTGTTTTTGTTTAGCTAGGTTTTGAAATTATCTTGTGGAATTCGTAGGAACTCATTTCTTTCGCACGGGGTGAAACGATAACAAAAACATTTAAAACTGAGAATTGTGATAACGTGTTGTTAGCTGATATCAGTTAGGACTTATTAGGATATATATATTATCGCTGTTTGTTAAATTATGTTTGAAATTCTCTTTGAAATTTATTGGGATTCTTGTATTTTCTTTAAACTGCTATTTGCTATTGCACAATTCCGAGTGATGAGGGCTTTAAGCCAAGGGCCAAGAGTTGAGCTAAGACGGGTTGTGCTGTAAACGGCAGTTTCTGTCTGTGCTTTTTACTACTTTCCTTGTGAACCTGTAATCCTACCTGGTATTTCTGTTTGCTAGAATAGATTTATATAGTTTGTTTTGTCATTACATTTTTGTCGTATTTACTCAACTTTGAACTTGTTGTATAGAATAACTTGTGCCTTTTTGTTATATTCTGTACTTGTTTAGCTAGGATTATGATTCTCTGTTGTTTGCTATAAATGCCATAATTACTCTTTTGAACATTGTTGTACAGATACTTTTGCCGTATATACTCTTTTGAAACTTTGTTGTAAAGCATAAATTTGTCACATCTACTCTATGTACAGTGGTAATTTTGTACTGTCAGGCCTGTATAACTATAATTGTTAGTGTGTAAGTTTTGTGTGTTGGGTTGAGTTTAGTGAATTGGGTTTTCTAACCATAGCGGCTTAAGGGTACTACTTTTCATATGGGGTTTCGATTCCTTTATTTTTGATTTTCTACTTATTCTTTTTTCATTATCTAAATTTGAATCGCAGTATCGTTTAAAATGTTATCAAGTTACGTGCAAGTAAGCAGTTAATCCCCAGTTTCGATTAGCCTGCATTTGACTACCAATTCGCTACCAAACTTTCATAATTTCTTTAAACTTTGTACTTTCTTTGGTAAGTCGCTTGGCTTACTTCTGAAGTTACTTTTCTTTCATGGGCAGTAAAAGCGCCAGGACTTCTTAACGGTTGCTTACTGGTCGCCCATGTAGTTTTCCTTTTTCTTGAAATTTTCCATCTATTTTTAATTCTCGTATTATGGTAGCAACTCTCGTTATCTCAGAAATTTTTAGCAGGCGCTAAAAAACTTTCGCAGGGGGATGATGTGAAAAACTAGCAATTACGGTCTGCGATTCTACAACTCTTCTAAACAACCATTCAAAGTAATCATTACTTCTGTGTAGTTACGTCGGTCTGAGATGATGAGTCATTGGATCAATTAGTCTAATTAATCAGTTGGTAGTGTGTCTTGTTAACGAACGGTCGGCCATTAGCGCCATTTATATTAGCTGTGCTTGCCCTTGCCTTTTTATGATTAAAACTGTAAGTTCATTTATTAAATACATTTGTACGCCAACATCGCCTCATGTTTGATTAGGGTAGGAAGTTAGATTAGGGATTCTATTTTCGAGCGAGTTGCACCCGTAAGAACCTGCATAAGATTCGCCATACAATTTCCGGTTTAGTAACCGGACAGTAAACCGGGGATTGATACAACTGTTTGCAAAAACTTGCCTTTATGATTTCCAATCTTTTTTGCGGCAAAAATTGCAAACATTGGTCATTTTTATGGAATTTAAACCCTGTAGTTTTGTTCCGGGCTATTAAACCGTTTCCAACTGCGAATTGTCTCAATTGACCGACATTTATGCTAAGACACTGCTATTTGCTATAATAATTAAGCAATCAAGTTCTGTTATGTAAGTGTTAGAGACTGAGCAAAAATAACTTTTATGAAAGCTCCTGTATTTATTGTTATGTCAATTCTCACGGACGGTGCAATTTTCTAAAGGTTACACTGACACAACAGTGACGGTTTTCATTCAAGCCAATATGAACTGAAGTTTTGCTACAGTTTGGAGTTGGCTACCAACTCCTTTGTTTATCCGGTTGAACCTAACGATTTATCGAGTCTGCAAATTTCTAAATTCTAATTAATTGGATCAATCATGCCAAGCAAGCTTGAGGTAATATTTTTGTTTGTTTACACTACGTAGTTTAACTGTTTTTTATTCATGCACAGTTATTTAAATTTTGTTAAAAATATTTTGTAATCTTTTTTATCACCATTGCCTAACAGTGGACCGACAAGAATACGCAAATGAGCCCGTGTTTAGTGGGTGCACTTATTTTCACACTAAACCAACCAGCAACCGTTTGTTGTTTAGCGGGAACGGTGGCAACATACAGCCAGTTTACAAACGTTTCCCCATTTCATCGTCCTGACGAAGTATTACAATGGGCTGACTTTAGTCATAGCAGAGTCCCAATTCAGATAAGGAGGTCAACCAAATCATCTTTTAGGGAGAAGTAGAATTAGCCACGCGCTCAGATTTTGGCAACTTGGTGACAGTTGATTAGTCGACCCACGTTGCCCTAGGTCTATACTTAGAACGGTTTCATTCTCACAGAACCTGAGTTTACTGCCCTACCCCAGAAGGATCGTTCACTCCTCCCAGAATCCGGATTTTTCTGTTCTTTGGGTCATATTTCCGGTAGAAAAGCAAAAAACCGAAAAATCCGGTTTTCCGACGACGGTTGTCGATACAATACCCTTTTACTCTTTTACATGTCTTTTACATGCTCGCTTTCTGAATGCAGAGATCTTCTACGCACTCTCTCCAAACAAATAGTGATTTTGAAAATGAGTTTAAAACTAGGTACCGTAACATCTAAATATAGTACAGTCTACGCTATAATTTCACTCAGCATGGTATGAACAATGATATATCTGTTTTCAATTTTTAAGTTGCCTATATCAAAGATCAAATTGAAAATAGAAACTGAAACATGTATTCTAGCTTTGTTCTATTATTTGGGTAAATTTATAGCTTATCAAAGGAAAGTTTTTATGAATTGTTGCTGCTAGGTAGTTACAGTTTTGTAAATTCAAAAGAATAAACATGACCACTTGAAAAGTTTTATTGGCAACCATTTACACATATTTAGTAACAAGTGTGGCAAAAGTGCGGACTTTCAGAAAAAACGGACACATTTCAAGTTTTATAATACAGTTGAACTGCGTATTTACTTTCTTAAAATCTGCAACTGTAATGTCTATAAGCGTACATATAGGTTTCCATGTTTACGAAACAGTGATTTTCGTACCGTGTCGAATTCGCTAGAAAAAATTTTCCACCAATTTATATATGATTTCGTTCTAAGCGAAATCCACTACAATACGTACAATAATAAAACCTGCTCAGGCCGAAACTGTGACTTTAAGCATTTCGGATTGAAAAAAGCCACAAATGCACAGAAATACGCATATGCTAGGCTCTCCATCCAATATAAAGGTGTATCTGTATGTACGTACTTAATTTTAAAGCTTTTGCAAAAGCAAACAGTGCATTGCAAGTCTACTACTGCAATAAATTTGCGGCAGTGCAGTTCAGGTTTGCAGCCTGCATGCATGCAAGTGTGTGTACGCGTACAGTTGTTGTTTAGTATTGCATAATGTTTTTACAAAGTTGCCGAGAATTCGCACCTACTTTGTCTCCTTTTGCGGCCAACATTTTCTTGTTGTCAATTGCAGTTTCGACAAGTGACATGCAACTTATATTAGCAAGATATATACATAATCCATAAGAGTTATTTTACAAGCTGTATCCTCTAAGCAGACTCTGTTATTCTGCTAGCTACAGCAATAGCAATAGCAATAGCAATAGCAAAGCTTAAATCAGCATTTTCATGACTTGTTCAAAATTTTATATATATATGGCTGAGAGGGGGGAAAGAGAAAAAAGGGCAAGAGCTAATTGGATTACTACTTTTGCCTGAAAAATTAATGTTGTCCTGCGCAACTTTGACATTCTGTGCGCGACTCCTCTGATTTTTCCTACGCATGGAGAAGTTAGTACATTAGGAAACCGGGGATGTCCTGCTTTTTGTACCTTCTATAGACTCTTTGCGCATACACCAAGTTGAACCGTTGAACTTGACTATTTATTTTACTAAACTGATTTTTGATTAAACTTCAATTCAAGCATCTGACTTCTGAAGACGTGAGACTAATACTGGATTTCTAGATAAAAAATTAATATAGTTAAATTGATTGATTTCTAATAGAAGCGGTTGAGGGTTCAAACCAATAAGATTCAGTTTTGGTTGCGACAAATAGTTTTGAATGAAAGTTTTTATAAATGCATACGTCCACGCCACAGATTTTGTTATATGGCCTCATCAAGGCTAAGCATTTTCTTCAAAGTTCCAAACTTTTGCACAACTAAAAAGCGAGCAATCCATCAGCATAGTTATCTTCGTCTGTGAACGGAAGGCAAGACGAGGCTCATCAAATTTTGTTGAGTACGGTTGTGCGTTCTTTTGTCTTCGTCTTGTGCTTGTGCTGATGGCTTAACTTCATCTCAATTTATTTTCATAGGGCCTTTTCGCGAATGGGTTAAACGAGTTAAATTTAACTCGATCCTTTTCGCGAATGGGTTAAACGAGTTAAAATTAACTCGCCGAGTTAAGCAGAGTTAAAATTTTTAACTCTACGCTCATTCGCGAAAAGAGTTAAAAATTAACTCTTTTAACTCTACTCTTTTCGTGAATGACACGCAGAGTTAAAAAGCTGCAGAGTTAAATTTAACTCTACCCTTTTCATGAATGGGTTAAATTTAACTCTTTTAACTCGCTCACGATATTTTACATTGAATTTTAACCCGCGTCTCAGCACGCGGGTTAAACGAGTTAAAAATCTTCTATGCTTTGCATTGTTATTGCCATATTTTACGCACGTAATAGAGCTTTAAATATGAGAAGATAATCCAACCAATGAAAATGCAACACATAATTTCATTGGATGGTTCAAAATGTTTCAAAATTACTTAAGCTTGACAATGTTCTGCTGAATTATTTACACTAAAGCCACGAAATAGGCTACTTAATAAAAATAGAGGGAACAAATAATGTTCATTTGCCATGTTCATTCATACATGCTGCGTTTTTAGGTATAATAATTAAATAAAATTAATTAAATTAAAAGAATTAGTTATCATTATAAATAGGCTGTAAATTATTTTTTGTAAGTTATTTAACACCACCTATAAATGCAAATTTGAAGTATGTATGAGAGCTGTCAATATGAAAAGCCGAATCAACGGGACACTACAACTAACCGAAAGCTTAATTTTTTTCTTAAAAAGTGGAGTAATTAAAGCGCTAATTTTGCCATGAAAATTACTGTAAACTTTAAAAATTTTGAATGTTTGACTTTGAAAGGACATCTAGACAAATGTTACGAACTTAACGAACTTAGCTAGTTGAAACTGGTTATGTTTATCAGAATTACAGTACAGGATCAATAATTGTTATCCCAACTACGATTCGGGCAACCATTTCAATTCAGATTTGTAATCTCTACTGAATTTTCATAAACAATTGTTCCAGCTTTCAGGAAAACCAAGCAAATCCGATTTTGCCGAAAATACTAAATAAATCGGTTTAAAAACTGCAAGTTACACACTTGCCCGAATCGTCCTACATAGTACAGGATGACGCTACATTGAAGATGTAATTAATGAAATGAGTAAATATCTTCCTTCTTTTGTTGTTTTATTTTAATCAAAAATTTTCCAAACGTAAAGACGTTTTTTTTAAAAATCTCAAATGATGAAAAGTTGGACATTACGTAAGCAAAAATTATTATTATTTTAACTCTTTTCACGTATGCAGAGAGTTAATTTTAACTCTGCCAATTTTAACTCTTTTAACTCTTTGATTTTTAACCCTGCAGAGTTAAAAGAGTTAAAAACAGGCAGAGTTAAATTTAACCCTGCGCATTCATGAAAAGGGTTAAAAGAGTTAATTTTAACTCTACTCTACTCTACTCTACTCTACCCATTCGCGAAAAGGCCCATAGTTGACATTTTGGAAACCAAATTTAGCCAGACACCCTTTCAACGAGCTTTCCTGTCACTTTCTACTTTAAAAAGTGTTTGAATGAAAGGCTTAAAATTTTCAGCTTTCCGGCTTAAAAACAATAGTTTTTTCCTGTTTCTCACTGCGACGTTTCGGAGTCATTTTTTAGTTGTTTAAAAGTTTTTAGCAAACAAATGGTGTCAACAGGATGCGAAAATAAGCTTACAACTTTCTTTGTTAGACATAAAAGGACTAGCGGACTGAGACTACAATATTTCAAGTTTGCGATTTCTGAGGAAGCGGTAAAATCGAGATTTTGAAATTCGACATTTCGATCTGTCATTACAATGAAAGAGGTAAGCGATGTAGAAATATTTGACATTTTTTGCGTAAACTAATCAGCGTACATTTCTCACGCAACAAATTGTGGCAAACGTTGTTAAGATGTCAGACAAACCTGTACACATGCAAGACATTACGTACTACTTTACAGTTTTTCTTCAAACTATTTCTAAAAATACAAACAAAAATGCAACCAAATAAAGCTGTATATGTCAGGCAGTTGTGGAAAGGTCGCGGCCTAACACTGCGTTTTTGACAGTTAATTTTTTTCGCTACTGCAAAATTCACATGCACGAAAACATGCGTTGAAACCACATATATGTTTCATTAACAGACTGTGATTTCTCTGTTAAAAGTTAACATACATATTATGACATTTTTATCAGCCCAGGTGCTCATTTAAAAGTTTAAAGTTAGCTAAGTTTGTATTGTCTTTCTGAAATGTAAACTTTTGATAGAAAGGTGGTTTAGTTAGGCTACTTGAATTACACTTCTGATGGGGCCACCCCAGTGTTATACTGTTATAAACTGGTACCTGCAGTATCAGCTCAATATTAAACAATTAAATTCCATTCATAACTTTCTGTGAAGCGCCGTAAACGGCAGGCAAACTACTCTTTTCATGCTTAGGGCAGACTTTTTGGCGATTTATAACTTTAAAAATGATTTTACTATCAGCATATACATCGAAGCGTTTATATATATATATATATATATATATATATATATATATATATATGTATACACGTACAGGTTGGCAGCTATCAACGTTCAAAAAACCTTTGCACGGCGATCTAATTTTTATAATTGGTTATTAAGTGCATTACATATGCCTACGTATAAACTTCAAATAATGAAATTTGTTATAAATCTCTAATAATCATAACGAGTCTTACTGATTTCGATACTAATTACGTACATAAATCATTTCAACATGTTCTAACTTCTACCTTAGAGTTAATTAATTAATTACTGTTAATCCAGAGTCCTGACTTGTTCAGCAACAAGAAGACTAATCACTGCGTTTCTTTTATCCTCATTTGTCAGATATTAAAGAAACTAGGGATTAACCATTAATGAGGAGTTACATTAGCTATGAGGCAGGATTTCTCGTGACCTAACCACACGCATGTCGAATTTTTAATTAAAATTGGAAATGCCACATGAAACAGAAAAAGTGGCATGCTGCGATTTATTATTAAAGCTTTTTTCTAACTTCAAAAATCCAGACTTTCTCCCTGTAATCTGCTTTATCACAGCTACAAAGCCTACTGTCAGTTGTAACGACGTACGCCAATTATGTCATGAGAAGGCCACAATTTTTATAAAAAAAGACAATTTTATTGGAAAAATCTGGAGACTGTTTTATTGACAAAAATAAGACAAGAGTTATACATACATATAAGTGTGACAGCCAGTTTCAAGCATTTCCATTAGTCACTTATGTAAACTTTTGGCTGGTGTCTACTGGAACACACAGATAAATACTACATAGACATATGTATGATCAAAAATATATAAAATGTATATATACGAGAATTTATGCTAACATATAATCAGTATATATGTATATACGCGTATATTTTCCGAAATTAACTGTTGGCTCCTTTTTGTATCAGGTTTTTTTACGTGAGCTCAATGGATGAACGCTACATTTTGATATCAACGGGAGCCGGGAACACGGAGAAACACTCTAGCAGAGAAAACTATAAACAGAAATACACAGTTTTTTCATATAAAATCATATATATATATAATATATATATACAGCATATAATATAATTTTACATATTTTAAATCGTAGACTGAGCAACAATCGGTGAATTGGTTAACAAGTCTCACTCAATATATAGTCCAAAACATAGTATCATTTCAAGTATCAATTCCAATTTACCTAATTTTAATTGTATAAAATAATTCTCTGCTTTCTAGCTTCTCAAATGTAAGGCCTGCATTACGGCCCGCGGCCCGGCCCGGCCCGGCCCGTGGGCCGGGCCGGGCGGGCCGACGACCAAAGTTCACGGGCCGGGCCGGGCCGCGGTCCGAAGCTCACGGGCCGGGCCGGGCCGCGGGCCGACAGTCCGGCCCGCCATCAGTTTTTTTAATTATTTAACTGTAAAACAGTAACTCATATTTTAGCTTAAAAGGTTTTGTGTTTCCGAAATATGTTTCCTTCACAGTAACCCTGGTTTTCCGCAGTTAACTTCAGCATTTTATTTTCATGAGTGATATGTATTTATCGCCAGTCTCATCATTAATGTTAAATCCTCAATTCATCTAAGTCAGTTTAGCGTTTAGTACATAAGAATATAAAACTTTGAATTAGGGTAATATACGCTATTAGGAACAGTGTAAGTATTTTTGATTTGGTTTTAATGTGTTCGTAATGTTTTTTAAAAACCTTCCATTTCCTTAGAAAACGCTGTTTACAGAATCAAAGTTTTGGATTTCTGAAGCAAAGATTTACTTTTCTTAGAAATTGATCCTTCTGCGCATTTGCATCTTTCTAAAGTTCTTTATTTCTAATTATAATTCGTTTAATTCTCGACTAAATCTAATAAAAATGTTACTTTGCAGAATTTCAACTGGTTTAATAAAAGTACAATATTTAAATGCTGCTACTGTAACCTTTTAGGGAATTTTAAATGTTTTTGTTTTTCTAACGCTCCAGTCATACAAATTGTCAATACAAGTCAGTATCTATTTGCTTTCATTTGTAGAACGACAAAAATTGTGTCCTTAAAACTGCGTTTAAAAACCATTAAAAATCGAAAATCATTTTTTACAAAAACACACTTTTCCTAGAAATATCACTGAAAAGCAGAGATTCTATTTGGAAAAACAAGCTTAAGAAAAATACTTACGTAATTTTGAATTTTGGGACAAAAAAATTTCGAGGCTCCTGCGGGCCGAAAATTTTGACGGGCCGGGCCGGGCCGGGCCGAAGCATCTGACGGGCCGGGCCGGGCCGGGCCGAAGCAGTTGACGGGCCGGGCCGGGCGGGCCGAGAAAAATTTCTCACGGGGCGGGCCGGGCCGGGCCGCAAAAATTCGGCCCGTGCAGGCCTCTAGACCGTGTACGAACGAGTATTAATATGACGCAAACATTACTGAGTTTCAAGTAAATGATGTTTACATGGTAACTTTATATGGGATAAAGTATTGCAGACACATTATACATTAATGCCCTACTCACTACGTATGCAGTGTATACTTTGTCTTTAGAATAATCACGTTTATTATACGTATATATATATTATATATATATATATAACAGTAAACTGTCATATAATAATATACCTCTGTCATACATTATTGCTTGCTTGGTTCTTGAAAGGTACATAAAGAGGGAATTCTATGCGCTGCTAATATTTCCTATTGAAAACATCAAGAGATTGAATCACTTTTAATGGGTTGAGTCAGCCTCTTTTTAGCTATAAAGAATATAACAGAGCTCTCTATTACGTCATACTCGGTTTATTTTATACCGTTCGCTGAGTAAAAGCGAGTTTTGTACATTTTTTGCCTCTACATCATGCGTTTGCCTGGGAGTTTTCGTCGAAAAAAGTGCTGCGATGATGTTGAAACGAATCAAGTAAGTTATCCATGAACCTTAACTGAAACTGATCAAAACTACTTTTAAGCTAGCTATGAAGCTGAGCAAGTTTTACATTTCAATTGAAGATAGGTCGGCATATATATTTTTTATCCCTGCCTGCGAAGCAAGACACCCAAAGAGGCAATAGGTTTGCCTGTTTCGGGCACAAAAAATAAATAAAATAAGCTTAATGAAATTATCAGCTTCCACAATTTTACTATTGCATCATAATTTTTAATTAGTTTTTGTTTTTAAAAGGCTAGACTTGACATGATCCTCCACTTGTAGCATGTCAAAAATCACTCGGGTACAAATGAAAATTCCTACAGCTAAATTCTCAAATTAACTTCGCAAATCTTTAATCATCGATGGTTTGATATTCACATCACTCCGAGAGTAACGGAACAAATGCTTGCTCCGAAGACCTACGATTTGGGCCATTATGGCCCAAGTACAGAATTCCCCCCCTAAAGTTACAGTTTGTGTCCAGTCCTGATCGTATCGTGCCATCATAGTTAGGTTTTGTTACCCTACCCATCTCGAGAGCAATAGTGATTGCTTGCGCCGACATCAGACACGTCGCGGACACTGGACTCGTTTTGGGCTGTTGATCTGCTAAACAGATGGGCCAGTATAAAAAGCGGACGCGGAAACGTCTTAAGACGCGGGGTATAAAACGCGGACGCGGAAGCGGACGCAGGGTATAAAAAGCGGACGCGGACGTAAGGTATAAAACGCGGACGTGTCTGCGGACGCGCGATATAAAACGCGGACGTGAACGCGGGGTATAATTTGCGGGCGCGGACGCGAGGTATAAAACGCGGACGCGGAAGTGAAGTATAAAACGCGGACACAAAACGGACGGTAATATAATCTGCTTGCAGCATAAAGTAATCAGGTTTCATAAATGAGTTTTACACAAAGAAGCACTTTTAATAGAACTTTAGCCCTAAAACGTTTGGACGACGTCATAAAATAGCTGCAATAATTTACAATTTAAGAAAAATATTTCACTCTCACTTTGACTCAGGTTCCACATACTCTGGGGTTACCCTGAAGTTTTTAGGGTTAGGTTAACCTTAAAAACTATAAAATATGAAACTGCGAGCGAAATGTAAAAACTACGAACGAAATCTTGGAGAAATTACAAGATGCAATCTTTTCTACATCTACGACTTGTACAAATCCTTTGTTCTATGTATCATCCACAAAAAAGATTCCCCCAGTTTCTGCGAGAAATTGTAAGGAAGTTTTCCCGCATTGATTTAAACTAGTAACAGTAAAATGGTACGATTAAGTGCTAATTTTAATCTAATCCGTTTAAATCCAAAATCTAAAATAAAATATATCTAAAATAAATCTAATCTAATCTTTAAGAAAGAAATTAAAATTAAAAATTTTCCATAATCCCTCCTCTCACATTATAGCTGGTTGGCTCGGTGCTACTTTTATATGTAGGTAGAATGTTAGGAAGGGCACAGTGCTATAAAAAATTAAATTTGAAAATTTTCTTGGTTTATCGGTTTTCGCAAAAGGTATTAGATACGTTATAAAAAATTTTCCAAAATGTTTAATTTTTAAAATATGTATATATTTTGAATTTTTATTTTTTCGTTAGCATCGATAATGCTGGACATTTTTGCCGTTTGTCAACATCTGAGTTTTAACTAAGTTTTCTAAGTTTAAAAAAAGCTTCAACTTTAATGCATAACTATCAGATGTTGACAAACAGCAAAAATGTCCAGCATCATCGATAGATTAAAATTAGCACTTAATCGTACCATTTTAATTTAATGTTTAACGAAATAGGGCTCCTTGAACGAAATTATTGACTAGTGTCACCAAACAAGTTAACTGAAATAATCTGGTTAAGTCTTTTGTACCCTTGTACAAAAAGGATTGAGTTAATTTTAATTCTTTCAACTATTTTAGTTTAAATCAATGCGGGAAAACTTCCTTACAATTTCTCACAGAAACTGGGGGAATCTTTTTTGTGGATAATACATAGAACAAAGGTTTTGTACAAGTCGTAGATGTAGAAAAGATTGCGTCTTGTAATTTCTACAAGACTTCGTTCGTAGTTTTTACATTTCGCACACAGTTTCATATTTTATAGTTTTTAAGGTTAACCTAACCCCAAAAACTTCAGGGTAACCCCAGAGTATGTGAAACCTGAGTCAAAGTGAGAGTGAAATATTTTTCTTATAATTATAAATTATTGCAGCTATTTTATGACGTCGTCCAAACGTTTTAGGGCTAAAGTTCTATTAAAAGTGCTTCTTTGTGTAAAACTCATTTATGAAACCTGATTACTTTATGCTGCAAGCAGATTATATTAGCGTCCGTTTTGTGTCCGCGTTTTATACCTCACGTCCGCGTCCGCGTTTTATACCTCGCGTCCGCGTCCGCAAATTATATATACCTTTCGTCCGTGTACGCGGATTATACCAAAAAGTGACGTCCGCTTTTTATACCTTACGTCCGCGTCCGCTTCCGCTTTTTGTACCCCGAGTCCGCTTCCGCGTCCGCGTCCGCTTTTTATACTGGCCCTAAACTAAACAGATATGTAGTGTAGTGATCAAATCATTACGCTTAGCAGTTAGCATATATATACCTACTGTAGCATGTGATCAAATCTCAAATCAGTTTAGTCACGTTTCGTTTTCGTCAACTCACCCAACTCACTCAAGCTGAAAAAACTTAACTTTGAAGACTGGCACAAAAAAGTTACACTTTGTGCAGCTGGATGAGGGGGAATGTATACTTGGGCCGTAATGATTTTCCATAGTTGCTGGCAAAAGTTATATGTACCAATCATAGGTGAACAAGGGAAGCAAAAGGGGAAGATAATTCCCCTTTGACAAAGTCGTCCACAGGGGATCCTAAATTGATCTCACAAGGAGTAATAAAATTGCCAAAATATATAGGTTTTACGACTAAAATTTTCAAAAAATTTCTGGCGACATCGCTCCAAATCACTGTTTTTTGTTAAAAACGCCTGAAACGCTGTTTGCTAAGAATTGCCATTTTTCGTTAAAAACTTTCAAAAACTCGTACTCGTCTAAGCAAAATAGCTTCCACAAGGCATCCATATCCAGCTGCCATATTCCTTCCACAAGGGTCCCTAAAATTTGACCTTCCGTTCAGGTATCGCACCAATTCGGCGAGAATGTATCCAGCAGTGCCGTCTATAGTTTCCTTTTTTCAACTTAAGCGGAAGTAATATCTTGGAAACCGGAGATACATTTTATTGAAGTTTTTCATTGAATATACACGTAGAGATCTTTTAAAGGACATGTCTTACATAATGTCATCACGCCCTAAATCCATGTGACTACATAAACACACATAGCTGATGTGAGGTTAACGTTAAGTACGTAGGTATGTATAACTAAAAAAATAAAAGTTAAATTGTTAAATATATTGCTGTTTTTGTCCTTCGTAGTCATTTAGAATTTTGTATCCACTGAACTGTACAGACAACAAATTTTGTCAGAAAAAGCCTACAATAGTTTTTTGGCAACTATATGGCGTTGTAAACAAAAAATTCCAGTCCTCTTATGTTGTACACAAAACGTGTTCATGATTCAATAAACGAGAAATTTAATATGCAGAAATTTTGCAAAAAATAAACTAATAGAGAGATCACTAAAAACATGTTTGACGCATTTACTACTTTATACGTACGTACATACGTGCGATTTTGTACACGTGGGCTGTAAATGAAGACGATAAATGTTTAAAATAACATTTTTCAATCACATTTAGGCAAAATCATTCGATTTCTAACGTTTGCCATTTTGCCAAAGTTTCTTGGATACGTTAGAGGCACTTTTTGTTTACTGAAGATCATTTAGACAGATCACACTGAAAGATAACACTATCATCTATAAAGCACTTTTGTGATGCTAGGTTGACTTGCTAAAGGAAACTACAATAGCTTCAGTTTTGCTTTAACATAAAAAACTACATCGGCCTATAAACTCATTACTCATAGGTATATTATAAATGTTTTTGATTATTTACGATCAGACTACAGTAGAGTTTCAGACTAGCTAGCAACCTAACTAAACTTATTATTTTAAACTCAGTTTATGTACATACTACATAAGTATATAAGTATATCGTTTAGATCGTATATAGAATGCATAAGTATACATATATATATCGCTCACGGAAAAGGATTTGTATAAGTGCGGAAAAACAACTGCAAATGTAGTTAGAACGTTTTTTCGGGTTTTTGAAGTCTGATTCATTTTTAGTCCCCAGAGAGCCGCGTACCTGAAACGCCGGCCACATGTTGAGCAAAAGCAGTATATATAGTCATACATCTATAACTTCAAATAATGCAATGTGTAGATTTACATCATTCCTTTCCTTCAAGACAGAAGTCATAGAAGCAAGATAGGTAGTAAAATAATTTTTTAGAAATGTTTTTTGCGCTCCGAGATGCAAACTGCTTGCAGGGAAGCTTTATGCTATTCGTTCTGCTTATTGCTCTCTTCAGCTGCAAGCAAATGTTTAGCAAACAACGTAACGTAAAACCTTGTGCTAACATAAATTGCCAGTTGTCCCATTGTTAATCATTGCACCAGCGATCTGTGTGAATACCGCAGAATCGTATAACAAAATGAGGAGTTTAACCTGCTGCATGACGGCAAAGCCTAAACTAGTGTCGACCCCCAAGGTAAGGTCAGAGCTTCACTAAAATTTAACGTAACATTTTGACTGACTGACAGCAGATAATAATCTACAAACTTTGTATAAGTATATAATTTCTAAATTCCCCTCAAAGTTAGTTATATTTACTATATTCACAATGTTTTCGGATTAAGCATATAAACCTTAAATACATACATATATACATATATATACCTTACAAATACAAATGCAGACCTCACCCTATATTAATAAAAAAGTTCTTTAATCAATATCTTATCTATAAACATTTCTATCAGTTTTTCATCACGTTTTGGACTAAATATCTTTTTCTGTTTCTGTTTCTGCAATCCTTAGCAATTTTTCCAGCTCTCAAAATAAACCGACAAAATAAAGATTGCTACAGACTATCTTACAAAAACATTATTATTGACTGCTAATAAGACTTCATGACAGATTTTTTTACTAAAGGGTTATTAATTACCACTGACTGTTCTTTTCTTCTGTTTCAGCGAATGGCTTATTACTGGCGCGATGAGGAGGAAAAGGACGCCGTTTATGCCATATATCTGCGAAAATTACGGTACCACACTCCGCGGCCCCGGCTGACCGAAGAAGGCTACAGTTCCTATTCCGATACTGATATTGCGGGTACCTCCATTCAGCATCTACAGTGGGAAACTGTCAAAGAGCGCGTCATTAAGGCCGGCAGCCCTCTGAAGCTGGTCGAGTGTCTTCTAACGGACACAGATGAGCTGGACAGGAATCATTTTTCCGTATTTTTCAACACTTATCGGACTTTCAGTAACGCTCAGGAAGTTACAAATCTGTTGCTTGCCATGTATCAGGAAGCGGCCAATCGAAAACGTCATCACAATCTACGGCTGGATACCCTGAGATCCATCCTAAATTTCTGGTTAGACAATTTTCCGGAAGACTTTCGCGGCCCGGAATCTGTCAGCCCAGATCCCTGTCTGAACGTTCTGATCGACTTTTGCTCAAGCTACTTTCCCCACCTAAAGGACACCTGCGTCAAGGCGATCCACCTGCGCGAGGAGATCCGAAAATCCGGTCAACCGAATCAGCAGCGTCACCACCTGGGAGAGCTGCTGAAGAAGGAGTCCCTACTGACGCCGCTTGACACTGCGGATGCGGTTGACCTACTGAACCGGTTGCCGGATCTGATCCACATAGACAGTCACTATGTGGCCGAACAGCTGACCTACTGGGACGCTGAGCTGTTCAAAAGACTGATACCCTACCAGTGTCTGGCCTGCTGGTGGAATCGACGCCACCAGAAGGACGGAAATCAGACGAGCAGTAATCGCGTGTCAACTGTCACCGCGACGGTGGAACAGTTTAACGCCATTACCACTCGAGTGATTTCGGTCATACTAAAGCCGAATGTTCGCCTGTCCACCCGAGCCAGGTATATCACCAAATGGATTGACATTCTGAAGGAGCTGAGACTGCTGAAAAACTATTCCTCCCTGAAGGCAGTCCTCTCAGCCCTGAACTCTGAGCCCGTCTACAGACTTAAATGTGTCTGGATTCATGTTGCCAAAGCTAAACAGGAAGAATTCGCCAAACTGTCACAGCTGTTCTCCGAACAGCAGAATGCCATCGGAGTTCGCGAAATCCTGGAAAAGGAAGGAACGGCGAAATCAGTTCAGCCCGCTGGCGGTCTGGGAACGGCCCTGGTCAAAAAGGTACAGCACAAATATCAGCGAACTAAGAGCGATTTTTGCTCCGAGATGAGCGGAACCGTTCCCTATCTAGGAATCTTTCTGACAGATCTGAATATGGTAGATACGGCCTTTGCCGACAAAACTGGCGGACATTTGATCAACTTCGAGAAACGGCGACGCGAATTTGAGATCCTAACTCAGATCAAACTGTTGCAGGCCTCCGCTCAGAACTACCAGATCTCCCCAGATCCCAAGTTCCGAGCCTGGTTCTCTCAGTTACCCTGTCTGACAGAAAAGGAATGGTACGAGCGATCCTACGAAATTGAGAAACCCCTAAACAACACTCCAGAAATGCATCGACAACGACGGAAGAAGGCTCGATCCCTGGGCTCGCTGAGCTCACTTTCGCAACTGATTCTGGACATGGGTAATCTCAGTAACAGCTCGGACTCGCCGAAACCGCGAATTCCAGGCTGCGGCTCGCTTCCTCAGAACCTGATCTTCGGCACCCAATCTTCCAATGGCTCGGCAGCGGCGCCAATACCTCGATCGATCTCAAACAACCCGGACGCCCTACTGGAAACCCCAACGCCAATGACCAACGGAAGTCTCACCCCCTCTTCCGCAGGAAGCTGGTGGCCCTCAATTGCTAGCCTGGCCGCGGTTCCACAAAATCCGGCCCAATTCGACGCCTACATGTACCATTCCTGGCTACTCGATAAGTCTGCGGCAGCTGCCGCCGATAAGTCCCGATACCGACCGGAGCCGGAGCCCCAGCCCGAGCAGCGGCGTCATACCTACGAAAAGAAGGCTCGCAGCCTGACACCAAACTCCCTTAATCGACTGTCACAGGACGACTCCTACGGTTCCGTCCTGTCCGCCATTTCCTCACGTTCTGGCAGTCCGTTGGACGATTTCTATTCCAATGGTCCACTGAACGGAACCAACGGCGGGATGAATGGAACCCTACCCAATGGAACAGACGATCTGACCACCCGACACCCGACGGATTTCTACGTGGTCCGGGTCAGCCTAGATCACAGTCTTCAGACAAACTATGCCAGGGGAAATCTGTACAAATGCGTAAAACTGGACAGTACAGACAAGACTAAAACCTTCATCGCTAAGTCGTTGGCAAAACATATGATCCAGGCAGATCCTGACCACTTTCAGATCATCCAAATCCTACCCGATGGCAGTGAACTAGTCCTACCCGAAAAGGACAACGCCTTCTATGCCGTCTCCCTGCGGCCGGATATGCAGGTCCTTTTCTGTGTACTGAAACCTAAGTCCCAGGCCGACGTGAATAACGGAAGCCTGGGAAATCATAACGGACCTACCTCCTCCGGAAATAGACTCAGAGCCCTGAAACGAAGGAAAAAACCGTCACACCTGAGTCGATGGAACAGTGGATTTCTATGACACCCGGAAACAAATCGCGTGACTGTTTCTGGTAAGCAAAATCTGCCGTTAAACGAGAAATTAAATCGTATTAACTTAGGAGAATCTTTTGAACGCTTTTGAGCGCTAGGCCGTATTTCTGTTTTTAAATTGCAAATATTCCTATTTCCATTTATCTTGTTATGTAGTCAGACAGTCAAGCATACAATGTTTATGCATAAATCACCTAACAATGGCGTTAAACTTGCTCAAGGAAATATCATTTTAGACTTTCAAAAAGGTAGCAAACACTGATAAGAACCAAATTTGCGTCACATCTCATTAAGCCGAAAAGCACATCAGTGACGAAAATATTATAAACTGATTTTCATAATCTCAAATGTTTATAGCTTACTTGTACATGTTTACAATTTACTTATAATATATTTCAGAACAGTCGTGAAGATTATTCAATTCGCAGCAGTGCCATGATTTGCAGTAAATGACATTTCTGAAGCTCTCGAGATTCGCTAGTTGTTTTCAATTATTTGATATGGTGGACTTATTTCTATGAGCATTTTTATTATCATGAACCCTAGTAATCTGTTAACCAGCAGATATGGCTTACTTCTACTGATGGGAGACGGGGTGGGGGGCCGCCCCCCATTCGTAAGGTTCCTCCTCCCCATTCGAGGAGCCGTCCATAAGAAGCCCCCCACAACCACAAAAATTACCTTTGTTTTTTACTTTATTGCCTTATGCCAAATTTACCTTTTTTTAATCTAAATTTTCAAAACGTTTTCCGACTTCGCCGGATTTTTAACGACATTTCATATATCTAGTTTAACTTAAAAACACTTAAAATCAGTTATTTTTAGCAGTTTTTCTAAACAAAAACCTAAACATTTGTCAAAAATACTCCCCCATTTGACATGAGTCCCCCTCCCCATCGATGGGGGGCTTCTTCGATCCCCCCTCATATCGCCACCTCCCATAAATTTTGGCCTAGAAGTAAGCCAGCAGATGGATGTACAGAAATTATAAAATAATAAATGACCGTCCAAATTAAAACTACCAATATTTAACTAACAAAGTCCTAGCATATTAAATTAAGTAGCTAGAAATTATAGGTGAGAAAATGATTCCTTTATCCACAGCTTATAATTTAAAATTTTGTAAATTCTACATAAATTTCTCTGTAAATTCTGTAATTCTAAATTTTAAAATCTGTACAGTTATGTACATGCGTATGGCCTTTATGTCTGGAAATATGCTGGCTGAGGGTCCGGGAGGGAACGGATAGAGCTTGGCAGAGAGCGGACGGACTAGATCAATGAAAACAGGTCAGCGACAGCCAACCAACTTGTAGATGTGAATAAGCTCCTTGGATGAAGCTACGTTAGGTAGAACTTACTCAGGCCAACCAACTTGTAGTTGTATATAGATATGAATAAGCTAGTCTGGATGGATATGGATATGAATAAGAAGTTCCGTTGTAAAATAACTTCCAACGGATGCAAACACAAAACGGAACTGCAGGGAAACAAAATTGTTCCACTTAAGTCCGAACAACAAATTGAAGAAAATTCCCGAAAATGTCCAACACCAGGCTACGCATGTAAAGATTAAACTGCTTATGTTTACATAATTCTACACAAACATTAAGCGGCCAACCAACCTTGCTATTAGTTTGTGCTTTTCTTTGTCGGAATTCACGCAACTGCTCTTCCACAGACCGCATTTAGAATACGGAAATATCGTTTGTTCTAAATAGTGGATTACTGCGTGAACTTGGTTGAACAAATGAGCTTAGGATGATGTTGGGAGGAACGGGGGTGCAGACCCAGGCCGACAAACAGGAGCAGCCTCCAGGCGAGAAGGGGAAAAGGGTAGATCACTCAGCAATTTTGATCAAAAATTACACGGGGTTTAAGCAAAGCTGAACTATTTTCTCAAGAATTGTAAAATTTGTTTATTTGTTTGCCAGCTTCATTACGTATATATATATATATATATACTTCATGTAAGAAAATTTTAAATTTTGCCAATTTACGGTAAACCTTCTTAAAATTTAGGAATTCTGCTGGGTGTTTGCTAACACCTTGTCGAAGTCAGAGTAGACCCAGAATCGGACTAGGTACTTAATGCATATGAGGCCATAACGCCCATGTTAAACGATTGGACACTTCACGTATTTTCACATTCTGACCAGAACCATCGGGTTTGTTTGTATGTCGGGAGTTCACCAAGCCGCCTGGCTTTGAACCGGAACTTCAAGCCCGGGCTGGGCTCGGATGGTAATGCAGGCCTGGACCGGGAAATTTCTTAAAGGTACAAACTTAGTTGCGGGCATTCGCTGGTCATGTGCAGGATTTCCTCTTGGCCAAAAAACTGGGATAGGGCATACATTAACACAAGTATGAAAAATGCTCCTTGCAGTCGCATGAAAAAGTTAATATGAGCTATGATGGTCAACATTTAAATGTGTCAAGGACAAGATTTAAAATGTTTAGTATGAGCCAACATCTAAATAAGTAGAGGACAAGATGTAAACGGCTAATATGAGCCGCGACGTTTCTCTTGGGCTCATATTGACGCTCATTTAGCTTTTGCTTACTTTTAATCAAATCCAACACTGAAATAGCTTGCATGAATAACGACGCATAAACATTAATTTTGCAAAGCTGTACGTAAATGTTTTCTTCTCCACCGCTACATCCAAGTACACATTTAAGGCCACCACATAAAGTCAACAAAACGAAACCGAAGTCCAATCTAATGAAGAAACGAAAATGTGGAACTTACACATGTGGTGAAATCTTGAGAAATCACATTTGAAGTTATCATCGCAATCATCACATTAATTCAATATTCCCAAGCCACTCAAATCGTTTATAAACACTGATGCTTATATGCCAACCGTAAACTGTATATGTTTGCCATTTTAGTCGCGTCAATATGAGCCCAAGAGAAACGTAGCGGCTCATATTAGCCGTTTACATCTTGTCCTCTACTTATTTAGATGTTGGCTCATATTAAACATTTTAAATCTTGTCCTTGACACATTTAAATGTTGACCATCATAGCTCATATTAACTTTTTCATGCGACTGCAAGGAGCATTTTTCATACTTGTCCTCAGTCTAGTTTTTGGGAACGCTACCATAACTGTGGCAGTAGCAATCACAAATTCCACCAGTGAATTCCCATACCCAATAAGCTTTGCATGCAAAATTTCAGCCTTTCAGCTATCACCAGTAGCTTGAACCAGGAACTGGTTCAACTTTGAACCAGTTGAACCAGATCTGGCCAGCCATGGGTCAGATCAGCAAAGTAACACCACTAGTGAATTCCCCATGCCCAATAACCTTTGTATGCAAGATTTCAGCCTTTCAGCGATCTCCAGTAAGCTTGAACCAGGAACTGGTTCAACTTTGAACCAGTTGAACCAGATCTGGCCAGCCATGGGTCAGATCAGCAAAGTTACACCACCACTGAATTCCCCAGGCCCAACAACCTTTGTATGCAAGATTTCAGCCTTCCAACTATCTCCAGTAGCTTGAACCAGGAACTGGTTCAACTTTGAACCAGTTGAACCAGATCTGGCCAGCCATGGGTCGGATCACCAAAGTTATACCACCAGTGAATTCCCCATGCCCAACAACCTTTGTATGCAAGATTTCAGCCTTTCAGCTATCTCCAGTAGCTTGAACCAGGATCTGGTTCAACCTTGAACCAGTTGAACCAGATCTGGCCAGCCATGGGTCGGATCACCAAAGTTACACCACCAGTGAATTCCCCTTGCCCAATAACCTTTGTATGCAAAATTTCAGTCTTCTAGCTATCTCCAGTTGCTTGAACCAGGACCTGGTTCAACTTTGAACCAGTAGAACCAGATCTGGCCAGCCATTGGTCAGATCAGCAAAGTTACACCACCACTGAATTCCCCATGCCCAATAACCTTTGTATGCAAAATTTCAGCCTTCCAACTATCTCCAGTAGCTTGAACCAGGAACTGGTTCAATTTTGAACCAGTTGAACCAGATCTGGCCAGGCATGGGTCGGATCACCAAACTAACACCACCAGTGAATTCCCCATGCCCAATAACCCCTGTATGCAAAATTTCAGCCTTCCAACTATCTCCAGTAGCTTGAACCAGGAACTGGTTCAATTTTGAACCAGTTGAACCAGATCTGGCAAGCCATGGGTCGGATCACCAAAGTAACACCACCAATGAATTCCCCATGCCCAATAACCTTTGTATGCAAAATTTCAGCCTTCTAGCTATCTCCAGTAGCTTGAACCAGGAACTGGTTCAACTTTGAACCAGTTGAACCAGATGAACCAGGCGAGATACGGTGTCGGCACTATGCTCATCGTGTTCAGCGACCCCGATTTACTATATATGGGTACCATCCCAAGGCCGAAAAACGCTGTTTTTGCCCGTTTTTAGACTATTTTCAATTTTCAGCTTGAAGGTGTCAAAAAACGCTATTTTTTCCATTTTTGACCATCTATAAAAATCGAACCAGATTGAAATTCGGAAAAAACATAAACTTGCTAAGTACCATTGCCTAGATATTCAAAAAATAGTATAGAAAAATTTTTCCTATGGGCCGTTCGAAAAATCGAGTTAACACAAAATTGACAAAAATCATGCTGAATACAGAGAAAAAACCCCTCTTTCAAACCCGTAAGAGAAAGTCGATTTTTTCAAAGTTCATTTTTTCCGGGCAAGTTTGGTATCATTCGAAAGCTCTCGGCCTGGAGATTTCAAAAATGTAAATATTAGCTCTTAATTCCTTCCCGTTAATTAGTTATGCCTAATTAGCACTTTTCAAAATCCGCAAAGTGCCTTTATAGCTCATATTATGGGGGGCTCTCCGAGCACCCCCATGATAGGGTCGGGTCCTGGGAAGGGCATGTCCTATAAAGATTTTGACGGGGCCTTTACCTAGAACTAAAATTTTCTGGGGCTTCACCTCAAGAATAAATTTGTTAAATTTTTCGAAAAATTTATATACGCTAATTTAATTAAAACTTTCTAGTTTTTAATAAAATGTGCAACAAAATAGTCAATTTTTAGAAAAATGTCAAAATTTGGCCCAATTTTTATGACAAACATTTTAGCAAAAAAATTCCGAAGTCGGAAATTTTTTATAATTTCAGTATAAAAGATAATTTTTTCAGGCTATTTATACCGGCATACCCATTGGCCACTTTTTCGCTACCTCTTGTCCCCGACAGCGCTAAATTTTTTGAAAAATAGGTGTTTTACACATGGCAGGAAAAAATTCCTGGGGGGCAACACAATTTCGGGGGAATTCCCCCCATTCTCCCTCTCGCTACGCGCCTGCATCCCAGAGTAGGGGGAGCACCCCCTCCCCACTAAAACAATCTCAGATGTGTATTCGCGGGCGTACTTTTAATTCAGTGAGAACCCATGAGAAAATCAAATATGTGCTGCAAACCGACCAGTGGCGTAGCCAGAAAAAATTTCGGAGGGGGTCTGTGGGCGGACCCTTTCGGGTGTTTTCCGAAATTTTAACTTATATATACTAAATGTTTACCGAGCATCTTCGAAGCAAACAAGAGTACTAGAGTTTGGACGCTTTCACAGCCTTAAGCGAAGTAAGAGTATCATGTCAGGCAACGCTAAAAACTCAAATAGAAAGTTGCATAATATGCTCATATGACATGCTATAAAGTGTATCATCGTGTGGCATTCAAATTTCGCTACAGGGGTCCGTTGCAGAAAAGTGATTAGTTGATTACTACAGCTTTTGTCGAGGATAATCAAAGCTACAAATGGGCTAGGCCAATAATTAGATGCCATTTTAAAGAGGTTTGAGCGTTCTAACGAAATCAGAAGTCTAAGTTAAGTCAGAACTTAAATTGGAGTGATTCCAGTGCAAAACATAAAAAAATTACGATTGAGTTCAAATTTTTGATTTCACTGAATGAGTCAGTGACTTCATGACTTTTGGATAAAGCACTTCAACAGCTACGATATAGTACCAGAAACTTCAAAAACGGCGGACTGCAGCTAAAGTTTTCCTCAAAACACTGCTACACTGATTAGTGCTGGGACCGGTTCCGATTTTTGAAACCGGTTCCGGTTCTTGACTACCGGTTCCGGTTCCGGTTCCGGTTCTAGCTACCGGTTCCGGTTCCAATTGGTATTTTTGATAAAAAAGCTAAAATCACACGATTTTTTATTTTTTGACAATTGCTATAAAAACTTAATAGGTATATTTAACCGCACAAAGCTATGAAAGTGTTTTTAAACAGTATGTTTGCTTACTTTTTACTATTTATATACAAATATTTACTGTGAAAAAGATGTGGTCTGTTTCATTTTTACCAATATGTTGGGGAAATTTTAGCTACCAGGGGCCTGTTGCATAAAGGTGATTAGAGGATTAGTTATTAGTTGATTAGTGTAGCAGTTTTTCGCGGATAATCAATGCTACGAACAGGCTACAACAATTTAGATGTCATATTGAAGCGTTTTGAGCGTTCTAATGAAATCATAAGTTTAAATTAAGTTACAATTTAAATGGGAATAATGCAAGCTTAAAAAGTGAAGAAATTACAATTGAGTTCAATATTTTTCCTTGCCTGACTGAGTCAGTAAGGATTAATTAACTACTTCATGATTTGTGGATAAGTCACATCAACAGCTACGACATAGACCAAAAGCTCCAAAAAGCAAAAGTTTTCCTAGAAAAACTGCTGCACTAATCAACTAATCACTTTTATGCAACAGGCCCCATAGCTTACCAAAATACTAAGTAATTCTCAATCTAGATAAACATTTAGCTACTGCCCTTCAGAAAGCGAACGTCGCACAGAACTTTCCTCGACCAATTTCAAGCAGTCCAATAAAAGGTGCTTATCGATTCAACAGCTACAGTTACAACATTACAAAGCTTAATCATTGAAAAAGCAGCTAATCTCATCTCGGGGTCGAAGATTTTTTGAGATCGAAAAGTATAGCAGAAAACATTGGGGAAAATCGTTGAACGAGAATTAAAACTTTTCGAGTACTAATGCAGCACACAGGTAGGTACAACTAACCTCATACCTTTAAAACCAAAAATTGTATGTTACAATAAATAAAATCAAGCTGCTAAGTTTTTATTTTACGTAGAATTTTTAATTTTTGTAGCTGAAATAAACAAATTTGTAACAAAAGAGCGCTATTCCCTATCAAATCCTAAACCTATATATAAGCAAAAAGTACTAAAATATGACTATGAAATATGAAAATTTTTAATAGACCATCAAAGGCATTCTTTTTCGGTAGCGCTAGCCACTTGCTATTAATTAAATAAGAACGGTACCTCCTCAGGGATACTGTTGCTCAGCTTAACCCTTAATCTGGAGTTGCGCCTACAGTATACTGGTTTGCTTCAGTTGAAGTTTGCACACAAAAATTGCAGAGGCAACAGCTAAAGCTGGAAGAGTTGCCGTAAAGCATCAAATCCTTAATGCTTACCTAACAGTTAACACTGAATACACCTTAGTTTTTCTTTTTCTATAACCTTTTCAGAAAACTTAAAACATTTACTGAAAACTGTAATTAAAGACATCGTAAAAATATCAAATCTTCTGCCATTTACACAACAAAAAACAAAATTTCATATCTAAATAAAAGTACCAAAATAAAGTTAAATTCCAAATGCTAAAATCAAATTTATAAGAAAATTTTAAAATTTAACAAAATAAACCTTGATTGAAGTTTCAAACAGCCAAAATTAACACTAGAACCGGCCGGTTCCAAAAGCCACCGGTTCCGGTTCCGGTTCCAAAAATCCTACCGGTTCCGGTTCTTTTGGAACCGGTCCCAGCACTAACACTAATCACCAATAAACTATCACTTTTTAACAACGGGCCCCTGAATATTTTGAAAAAAGCATCCTGCGGCGCATGGAAAGCAAATTATGGGAGGCTAACTGCAATTTCGGGGAGGGGAATTCCCCTACCTGGCCCTTCCCAGCCCACGCCCATGTATGCGACTCCACTCATAGCTTCAACCTGCAATGATCATTCAAAATAATTTTAAACTCAGTTTTAAAGGAATGGGTATAGGTTCAAGCAGAGTAAAAATTGGGTCGTGGGAATCCGCGGGCCAACATCGGGTCAGAGGGCATAAAACGCTTAGTGGGCGGGCGGAGAGGCGCCCCCCCAGCCTTCCGACATGGAGCTCACCCCTAAGGGGTCGTTTCACTCATCCCCTCCCAGAATCCAATTTTTTAGGGTTTTTGTTCAGACACCGGCAAACCGCTTTTGTGAAGTTGGTTGGTTTACCTCTCTCCCAACTAACTCCTGCAGAAATCTAGTGGGTAAAAAAGTTAGTTATGCATCAACCGTTTTGCAACATTTGAAGCTCCAGATGAAAGTTTTTAGATGGCTAATCCTCCGAATTCCTGTCATTGTCAACTGCCGTATAAGTTGTCTTGCAAAAGCTTTTAATCGCCACTCTGTATTGACAAATTTGTCATTTAAAACAGCGTTTAAATTTCATTTGATACACAACGTTAAGTATTCCACAACGTAAAGAAATTAGAATGGATTGGCATTGCAGCGACAACATGAACTCTTCTGGTTCTTGGCGTTACTCTAATAATCCATGCAATTGTTGTCTATGAACTTACGACGCAGACACTACCTCTTGACGAATTCGTACATAAGATTAAATCGCGGCAGCGGACTTCCTAGAACGAAACCTTCTAGTACGCCTCCAAACATTGATAAATTCTTTTACATTTAGTCGCAATTAGCGCTATGCTTCGTCAAAAACAAACAATTTATTAAATTCCGCCTTAATATATATTTGAAAACAGACACAGTCTTTATTAATGAGATAAACAAAACATGTTATATAATACTCAAACTCACAGTCAAAGCTATATATTTAACATAACGATGCATTTCCGAAATCAATCCAAATAAAAACTGACTGGATTTCCATCCTTAATATGTATTCTCTATTTCTAGTTTACCACATCAACGCCAAATACAGTAATAATTTTCTTGAGCAAAATAATATATTTTCCAACTTTAACCTGTTCCAAAAGTTTTTAGCACTCAAGATTTCGTAACCGTTGTGTTTGACAGAACTGTAATAAACCGCTCCAGCAACACACTAACAAAAACAACAGACAATTACAATTATTTAAGAAAACAAAATAAAGTTAGCTTCAATCACAGTCACTTCAAAACGGGAAATTCGTGGACAGTAGTTGGCTTCTCATTCAGCTCAGCATCTAAAATTACAAGCAAAAATTCAAACAGTCATCCAAATCAGAAAAACTTGCGTAATACGCAAGCCCGCAAATAATAACTCATATGTATTTTACATGTACGAAGTATTTTAGATGTCACAAGTGGCGCTTAAAGTGTAACTAGCATCATAAACGAATCAGGTTCCATTAAATGAAAAATTACGCACTAATAACGTGGTCAAGTCAGAACTTGTTTTCGTGCTCAAAATTCAATTCAATTTAAAACCTTGTAGCTTTTAAAAATCCTGCCTCGGCCGTACTATTGGATAAAAAGTCCTGCTGTAAAGCAAATCCGCCACAAAGTCATCAGGGTAGCTTTACAGGATTAAACTGACCTTCCCCCTCAACAATGCCTACTCCGGAAATCGCCCCCTCCCGGGATTTTTGCTTTCCCCTTGAAATTTTTTGAGCCCGAATTTTTCCAGAAATAGGCAAATTTTCAAGCCATTTTTTCGTAAAAATGGCTGTTTTTTGCTTCAATCCAAATTTTTGAGATAATTTGCGTTTCAACCTGCAAAATGCAAATTTTGGCTTCATTTTTGCAAAAAATCGTTCCTCCCGCGTGAAAAATCCGTAATAAATACCCTAATAAATCCCCAATTTTTCCCAAGTTTGTAATATCAACCAAGTCTCTGCGTCTGCCGACTTTGCCTTATTCGTTGTTCGCTTTTCAAATTGACGTAAAAATTGAGAACAATTCTTCTGCTCTTATCTGCATGACGTCTGGTAACAAAGGACAATGGTGGCAGGCAGAGAGCAAAGTGCCGCAAACGTACTATTTAAGTATGAGCCAAGGCAAACGTCCTCGTCTGTTCCAAGCGGGTATCCATCATTAGAAGCGACTTCTCGGTAAGATAAGATTGACGCCCAACCTACAACATCAATCCTATAACAGACAGTAAACAATCAAGAGATTTTGATTCTGGCATTTTAGTGGGGGTGGGGGAATATATTTCTGGCATTTTTAGTGGTGGGTGGGTCCCCGCACTTTTCGGTTCCTCCCTCCACCTTTCTGCAAATTGTTCACGCATATTTACCCCACTTTCTTAGGGTCGCTAAAAAGTGCCAAAAAAGTAAGTTTTGAGGCCAAATTTTCAACAATTTTCTCAATTTTTAGCCAATTTATGGACTTATAAGTTCATTTTAAACTTAAAAACAGCGATTTTTTGCGTGTTTACCTTAAATGCTAATTTTTCGCTAAAAAATTTAATTTGGTTATATTTATGCCATGGGCTCATACTCCCTCCCTTTGTCCCCACACCACATGCCAGTGATCAGTGTATAATATCAGTGTTAGTGTTAGATGAGCAGATCCGAGTGTGATTACAAGCATCATGCTCTGCCATCAGCTGCGCCGCCAATGACGATCCATCCTCTTTCTCAAAAAGAACCTAGTCCTCCCGCCCCAGAAATACCCAATTATTTTTGCAAATCGTCAGAAAAACTTGTTGCGAGTCAAAAATCAGTTTTCTCAATTTTTACTAATTGATGGTCTTGTAAGCTAGCTTTAAGCTTAAAAACAGAGACGTTCTTGCATCTTGCATTTTTACCTTAATGTTCTACCTTTACCTTCGCTAAAAACTTAGGTATATTTGTACCCTGGTCTTACCCACCCTCCAAACTTCCCTTCAGTAGGGTAGGGTCGAAGCACCTTAAACCCTTTCACAACCCTAAAATATGCCACTCAGTATACATATGCTAACCTGAGAAGCTAAATGTAGTTCCATGAACAGTCGCTGTGGCATCGCTGAGCCAAACACTTTTCTAGACAGAAGCATTTCCTCTCTCAGAACTTTTCCTGCCGCCTAGAATGAAAGAAACAGTATTTTTCAACCGCGAATTTTGGAGGTTGGCATACTCAACTTTTTCCTCATTCTTCAGCAACCTAGCTGCATAACCAAAAAGATAGAAAATAAATATATATAATATATATAATATATATATATATATATATATATATATATATATATATATATATATATACATATATATTTATATATTTATATATATATATATATATATACAAGAATAAAAATGCTCCGATGGAGCATGAAAAATGCAATATGGGTGACACTGGGTTTTAAGCGGACAGAGGACTAGGTTTTAAAACGTTAATATGGGAGGGGCAAGGTTGTAAATACCAGGAGGACTAGGTTAAAGCGCACTAATATGGACCAGCTTCGCTGAACAACCCATATTCGCGGAAACTGCCCGGACTGATTCTGGTGGCAGTTCTTCAGTAACAGTTTTCCAATTTGTGAGCATAACTCAGCGTCTGCAACAGTTGTATTCGTAATACTTAATAATTACATAATTAATACAACTTACAACCCAACTTAATTTAATTAATTTAATTAATGCATATAATCCAAAACTTAATACCACATATGCAGTAAAAATTGGTGTCACAAATCCCGCTCTGGCAGTTCAGTGTAAAGCGCTTGAAGTATATAAAGCATAATATTTCAAAATCAGCAAGCTCGCCTGGAAAGCTGACGAATTTAGAACTTAAGACAATAATGGTCAAATGCGGAGTGGAGCATGCGTACCCGCGAATATGGGTTGTTCAGCGAAGCTGGTCCATATTAGTGCGCTTTTAACCTAGTCCTCCTGGTATTTACAACCTGCCCCTCCCATATTAACGTTTTAAAACCTAGTCCTCTGTCCGCTTAAAACCCAGTGTCACCCATATTGCATTTTTCAGCCTGCTCCATCCGAGCATTTTTATTCTTGTCCTATTTCATTTTTAAGGTTCTCAGTAAACCTTAAGCAAAATGCTAAAGCTTTATGAAAGAAACTTTAAAAATTCC
>JASAND010010994.1:0-19018 GCA_030248195.1 Trissonchulus latispiculum
TGTATGTTATGCATTTCTGATTTCTGGGAAAATAATTTATTTTCTACAGCGTTTTATGACATCTCATTATGAGGGTGCGTGGTATGGCTTCGTCAGGTGGATTATAATGAGGTTCCCTTTCTTTTATGAACTATGATCTATTCACTTCAATTTTGATTTAGGTCAACCGAAGCTGGTGATAAATTCTGATACTTTTTCGGAGCCATTCTGAAAAACTACTCCATAATCTGACTGATGTTACTGGCCTGACAGGCAACTCTTCTTCTTCTTAATTCAGTCGTTATTATTTTTATTCATTAATTTTTATCTAGTTAATTAATCTATGATAAATTTCCTAGGGAACTGGATGATCAGTTGGGAGATCTCAGATTCAGTATCATTGATCGTGAAACGTCCATTATGATGCGTTTGGCCAAAGTGATCCTGGATTCCTCCTCAATGCTCATTTCAGTGGTTAAGGATATGGCTCAGATTGATTGGTGGGTTGCGGTTTTCAGAAAAATTTTGTGGGGTGAACTCACTTTCGGAAATTAAAGTTTTTTAAACGCTTTCTAGCAGATATATATCACACTTTAATTAAAAATTTGAATTTTGTCTTCGGAAATTAAGTTTTAGCCAATATCGAAAGATGTTTTTAATCTTCTAGTGGAAAACTGTTGTGAGATACAAACGGATTTTTGCAGACGGATGTCTTATTTTTGATTTGAGGGCACGACTGTGCTAACATGTATGTAAGCAAGCAGCTTTTGGAATAACCCAGGAGCTCGAATAGTTCTTCCCTGGTTTTGCAAGAGGATCTCCCCAAAACAAGCCGATCTGTTTTGTTGGATGTGTTGTCTTATGTTCAGAATCAGACTTTTAAAATAAGTGAAGTTTCTCAATGTTCTTTATTTTGTATATACTCAGTTTCCTGGAAAATCAAAGAGCATAATAGACCGGGGGTGATCTCTTGTATAAAAAGAAAATGCTCAGTAGGTTATTGGAGTGAGGTCTATTCAAAGCCGAAGCCGGCATTATTCATGTTGAGACGAGAGTTGTACCTTAAAAATTAGGTCCTTTGAAAATTTTCAAGTCTTTTCAAAACTCCTGTTGTTCTGATGGACTTCAGTTCATACGAGACAGATGTGCATTACTTCTTACATACGTTTTGAACTAGTGCACGGCATGCTGATTATATTATATAGCATTAGCCAGGTCCCTCCTTTTCTGAATATAAAAGTTAGAAAATGGTTGCTTGCTTTTATTATCAAGATATGTATGTAATAATAAGATATGTAATTTAGAGGCTATGTAATTGGATTTCGGCTAGTCCCAAATTCATCTAGAATTCTTTGCTGGAGCAGAAATTAGCTCAACACTGCTAATTTTCTTGTGAAAAATGTGTGCTGTAAAGGTTGTCAAACTTCTAAATTATTAATTCGCCGAAGTTTATACCTTACGTTTCCAGCAATCTAGCTGACAGATCCAATTATATGCTGCTGGCTCTGGAAAAAATTATAGCTCATTTTTACTTAGTATGTTTCACACTATTGACACACTTGCTCATGAATCCATTTTAACTTCTGTCGTTTTACTACGGCCTTGACGAATTCATTTCTAATTAATGAATTCCTACGATACTTTGAGTTTGTTCCGGGCTCCGGCATTTCGTGTGCTGACAAAAGTTCCTTTAGCAGTTTTGTGCTATCTAAATTGTGAACTCTTCTATAGCGTCGAGAAAATATTAGTATCTGCCCTGCCCCTAGAGCACGCTCGGTTATCCCGGGGCAGAAACTAAAAAGAAGTGTCAGGTGACTCAAGCTCTGGATCTGCGATTGAATTGTGTTACAGGGGCTCCTACAATCCTTATTTTGTCCTTTTCCTTTCTTTAGGTGGTTTTGATTTCCACATTTTAACTTTTGCTTGCATGACACCTGACACCCTAACAACGTTTTAGAAATTGACACTTGACACTGACATGTTCTTCTGTTATTTAACGGTTAAAATTGACCGCAAGAAGAGACTAAGCTCTTAATGGATTACCTCTAATTTCTTATGCTGTCTGTTCTAAGATTTTGTTAAGATGAATTGATTCGTAGTTGGAAACTTTTGATAGATATAAACATTTAAATTGTACATGTGCATTTTAGTCTGATCAGTCTTGCTGAAATGGCCGAAAAATACGACTATCGTAAACCTGAAATTACCGACGATGGAAGCATTGAAATTATAAGAGGACGGTAAGCTGCGAACAGATATTTTCTGTTCTGTGTGCTCTGCTAGAGTTTTAATGAGAAAATGTTTTTTCTGGGAAATTTTTGCTCCTCTAGCGTTTCTGTCGTCTTAATTCTATCACTCCATCCTTACATAGCTTCACCCTTCAGCTAATCTTACCCTTTTCTGTAGTTTCCTTTTATATTCTCCCGTCGGTGTTACTCCTTTCACACTGAACTTCCGTAGAACTTGCGTGGTGACCATTCCAGAAAGTATCCTAACTCGGACACAAGGACCTGATTTCAGCTTCATACAACATCTTTATATATTTAGAAGTCTAGAAATGCAACAGAAATACAACTTGCTTGACATACGTTAATCTTAGTTTTGTCAGATTTCGGAAGAATTAATAACTCGTGACAACTCGAACTGCCACGTATATAAACTAAGATTGGAAAGGGATCAGCCTTTTCCATTAGGAAATAGTAGTTACAGCACTGGTAACAAAATTGTTATGAAGTACAAGATATAAACAAACAGTGCGGAAGTTGAAACCAAAGCATATAGACAATACAAATGAGAACCTACATAGGAAGAAGAAAGTATGAGATGAGTATTCCACGGGTGTAGCCTTAGTTTCCCTCTTTTAGTGCCATCTTGAATAAGGTGGAGTCAAATTTAATTTATTTAACTTCGTCTAGCTCTTTGGTGTAAGGCCATATATAAAGGAAGAGCTGAGAAACAGTGTCCAACTGTTCAGGAAAAGTGAAAAAAACTGCTATTCCTTAAAATTGTAGAGCTTTGTCCAGTGAAGCAGTTAGGAGTTACATATGCACATAGCTGAAGATAATTGTCTAGCTTTTGTTTTCGAAAATGCTGCTTGTTAAGAAATCAGAGTTCAAATTTGTGTAAGGCTAACTTCACTGCTTTTGAATGCTTTGCATTTCATAGCGTTAACTTGAGAGGATGAGTGACACGTTTTTTCCTGCTGACGGGACAAAATCTTAAATTTTTATTGTAGCAGCTGTTTCCGTTTAGCTTCCTCTTTGCATAATCAAGTCATCCAACTTTATGAAGCCGAATAGCAGAAGTTGCCATAATTTGTTACACTGTTGTTTGTGACCTTCATAACCTTGAAAACTTTGCGTAATCGGTTTTGAAAGCTTTTCTGGTAAGAAGCGCGCAGGAATGATTTCGAGTCTTATCTGAAGTTTGAAATAATCTGTTTTTCTCTGTTAACAAATTGTTGGTAGTGTGGCGAAATTTGAAGATTGTTTACACCTTGCACAATTCAACTTATCGAAGACCACTTCACTATTCATCGCGCCTCACCTTTCTCAGGTTACTTCGGCTAGTGTTTACTTTGAGTGTATGTAGTAAAATCTGACTGTGTTTTATTTGACACCATGGATGAAACTGATATTTTCATTTTTTCTTCAATTTTTGTTTTCGTTTTCAAAACTTTTGGATGCTAAAATGCAGTTAGCCATCTATGGTGACTATTGTCTCTTCTTTAAAAGTTGGAGGAAACCTTTTTGCTTTTCTTACCTTATTTTTGCTTCTTTCATTTTTATTTTTTGCAATTTCCTTTTTCTGACGACTTTCATGTCTTGTACCGTATGTCGTACACTTTCTGTAATAGAAACCTTTTAGAAAAAATTTAATAGGAGATTCCTACAGTCATAAACTACTTATGAAAACTTAGACCAATGGAAGAACGCTCACTTGAGAAAGGCCATAGAACCTTTCTACTGATTGTTGTTCAAGTTTGGAATAGGATACACTCCTACTTTTATATAATGAGACAAGATATCCTAGCATTGTGTTTGAATAGCCAAATTTATTATTAATTATACTAGGTAGTTAGTTCTTCACTTCAGTGAAGCTTACAGTCTAAGCATTTGGTCATCATCATTACGGTATATAGTTGCTGCGGATACAGCTATTAGTCTTGATAGCTTTTTCAAGATAATAAATCGAATCCATGTGCACAATTAAACATATTACTTTACAGGGGACACTTTCCAATATTGCTTCTCTGTCGTGTTTTTGTTTGTTTTGGTTGCATTCGTTCTGTGCTAGTCCGGATTTTCATTTCTGATAAAAGCATTAATTGACATCAAATTCTGATTGCTTTCCTGCATATCTCCTGTTCCTCATTTGCATTCGCAATTTTATTTATTGCTTAATCTGTTTGTATTGTGATGGGCAGCCTCAGGTAAAGTTTTAGTCGCACTGGACTAAACTGGAGAAAGGTTGTTTCCTTTCTGGATATCAGTGGTTGACTGAAGAGTGGAGACGAAATAGCATTTAGCCTTTCTTAATTGTCTGACAGAGCTCTGGATTTTTTGCGCTTTTCTTCCTTTCTGTGGTGCTAAATCAGGTAGGCCAGTATTTCCCTGGGTGCTGGCTGAAAAGCTTCGTTTGAGGCCAGGATATTAGATGACGGGAATCAGCTTTGTTCTGGAGCCAACCCAGTAATTAGAGCCTGATGTCTTAAAAATCTCTGATGTGAGGCGAAAATTGGATAGCTATCATTAGATAGATAGATAGATCAGAATTGTCAGCAGAGACGTTTGTGTAGATAGAATGAGATTTCTGTTTTTTGTAACCAGATAGTGGATGGGTCCACTTTATTCACCTGTAAGAATAGCAAGCAAAGGGGAGATTACCGTATCTATCTTTCCCTCGAATAATTGGTTAGTCACTCAATCTTTCCTACCTAGTTGTTGACGGCCATTTCTTGGTGGCGCCATTCCTGTTTCCTGTATCCTGACTATTTTTAAGGCTGATTAGCTCATAACAGCTCCATAGCAGTTCCGTTATGTGGGCTAGCTGTTTTTTAAGCTGAAGACCTCCGCTGTTCAAATTCAGTCAACCGATAAAGGATTCTGGGCATTTATTAGTGCCGGTGAGTGAACAATTTTGACACGTTTTCTGATATTTCCGAGGAAATGCAGAGACTATTAGGTCTAAATACCCTGCAGAAGGAACGCTGTTGCGTGGAGAAACAGCTGAAGGCACTTTGGGAAATGAAGTATGTATTCAAAAGCTTTTGGATTCATAAAACGAAGCTTAGTCAAGAGCTTTTCTTTTTTCCTGTCTTAAGCTGTTTAGGTTTCGAACATACAAATGCACAGAGATCAAGGGAAGGGATAACAATCAACAGTTTTTCACATCAGCGTTTGTCTAATAATAATATTAGCTTTATTGCTTATGTAGCTTGTCTGCGGGTGCTTATTAGCGGGTGACCATTGATTTATGGTTGGGGACTTGTTTTTAATAGATATATATATTATTAATTTCGATCAATTTAAGCTCATCATGATCTGTTTAGCTATATAGCGCCAGTATATAATTTGTTTTTAATTTTGAGGTGGTGATTCCCTTTGGTCACATAAAGTTTGCACCATTATTATTCATTCATTACTTGGAGTTAAGAAGCCATTTTTATATCAAAATGCAGCTTGACATTTTCACTTTCTAGTGCATACGATGAAACTAATGTTGCTTTTCTAAAGTATTTTTAACACATTTTGGAAGAAGTATAGTTGTCCAGATTTTTTGCAGACTCAAGTAAATTTTTTCGCGAGACATCGGTTATATCATTCGATACCTCCATCAAATAGCTGGGGACGATTTTTTATTTATTGCGAAATCGCTCTTCGTTATAGAGAAATAAGCTGAAATGTGTGCGTAACCTGTATTTTGCCTACTTTTTCCAAATTTGTCAAGCAATTACTTTAGCTAGAAAGCAGTAATCGGGGAAACTAAAAAAACGTCCCTGGGTATATTTGTGCAGAACACATCTGTTCAGTAGCAGCCCTCCAGCTTGTATGGTGAATGCTCCACAATCTTTGGAAAAAATTGGTCGTGTTTTTGCGAAAACTACAATTTTTATGATAACAGCCTACGGGACGGCTGTTGGAAGACGATCATGCGTCGGATAATTTGCCCCTATGAGACCTTCAGATCGACGCCCTTGGTTTGATTTTACTGCATGCATAGTTCAAGAAATGATGGATTATTTGATTTCTGCAAAAATGATAAGTTTTCGACGCCAAACCAAGAAAATCGGCTATTTCTCACGGTAGAGAGAAGCTAGAACGTTGTTTCAAAAAGCAAAAATATGAAGCTCAACGAGATCTTTCGAATAATATAGTCATAACTGTATAGCTGCTGCCAAACTTTCAGAAATTGGGAAAAACCGTCCTGACCGGAAATCTCGAATTTTTGAATCGGGATTGCTCGGAGGGTGTTAGAACGCTAAAAGAACGTATTTCGGAAACTTTCGTCAAATTTCATCTTGATTTACGCAGCCAACCAACAATATGCGCCCAAAAGGAATCACCACCTTAAGCCATATATACTCGATGCACTAATTTCTTATTGGGATCGCGAAATATCAATGCAGATCAAAGCTAAGTTCACGAAGAGGTTGTATATGTCACTGACTAAGAGCTAGCGCAGACAGGGCACTAGTCTGTCCGGACAATGCACTAGCTATGTCATTGTCCCGACTATGAGCTAGCCACAGCAGGATATTTTACTACACGAAATTTCATATGATAATTACGCCTGTGTGCAAAGGCTACAAATTATATACCAGTGTTGACCATAACAGATGGACAAGGTCAAAAGGTAAGTCACTGGAAAATGTTACATTAATTGCACTTCACAGATTATAACAATCCTATTGCACAACAGCGGTCTTCTATTTCTATTCGTTTATATTTCTGTTCTATTTCTAGAACACGCTGAACCTTTTATCATTGCACCAACTTCAGAAAATGTATCCTTTGTTCAGTAGAGCCGCTTAAAGGTGTTTTCATAGGGCGACGTTTTCCTTTGATCCCCACATTTTAAACTGCTGTACCGGCGCCGGCCGAAGGATACATTTTCAGAAGTTGATGCAATGATAAACAAACATCTATTCTTTTTAACAAAATTGAAAAACTTGAATTCTAAAAAATTTTTAAAAATTCAAAAATTTTGAAAATTTTAAAGATTTTTGTAGTCAGGAAGCATCCAGCACTCTACCCTTCATATATATTTCAACAAAATCGGTTGAGCTGTTAACTATTTGTGTGATGGGAGTTATTGCAGCAAAGATCCATAACAAATTCATGTCTTTAATAAATTATTGTAAACAAAAACATCTTACTTATTCAAGCAGGTATTAGAACAACTTATGTAGTTCCACATTTCACACATAGAATTTTCATTTAGAAATAGAATTTAAATTACTACTAAATGACGTTTCTGCATTGAAGTGTAATAGTCAGTTAAATTCATTTCATGTAACCTTTTTCCAGTGTCTGACCTTTTGACCTTGTCCAACTGCTACGGTCAAGGCGTAATTATCATATGAAATTTCGTGTAGTAAAATATCCTGCTGTGGCTAGCTCATAGTCAGGACAATGACATAGCTAGTGCATTGTCCGGACAGACTAGTGCCCTGACTGCGCTAGCTCTTAGTCCGTGACATATATATCTAAAACTAAATAGCCCGGCCAAATAGCTGTTTTTGGAAAATTTCTAAGTTAGGCCTAAATATGCTGTTTTGGGCCATCTAGGGGGACGCATATAATTGTTATCGGGGTCGCCGAACAATTTGAGTATAGTCGCAGCGCTGGGCGGTGCTGCTGTCGTGCTGTACTGTATGCAGCAACCATAGCACGCTGCCTGTAGGCTTAAAATAAACGACTAAACATATGAAACGTGGTGATAATTATGTCTATAGTGAGGGGAAACTGTAGCTATGTTAGTTGGTGCACTCTCTAGCTTCCACCGTGCTGTACGTGCTATCCCAAACACAGCACCGGCGATAACAATTTATTCATTCGTCACTAGGTAGTATTTGAAATACAGGTAGTTTATACAGATAGTTTAGGACATGACAAACTATTATAGATGTTACTACATGGTTGCGCTCTGCAGTAGAGTACTGCTGAAGCTTAGAACTACAGATAACCTGCAATCGTCTGAAATTCTGCAGTGACGTTTGAGTCTGGTTGCGCTGCAGTAGAGTGCTGCTGAAGCACAGCACGACCTATAATTAGCTACTTAAATAAGTTGCAATCATCTGAAATTTTGCATATAACTGCAGAAAAGCAATAGAAAGCGTGCCGTATAGGTTTCCTGCAATGGCAGTATATATAATTTGCATATGGATGCGCTGCAGTAGAGAGCTGCTGAAGTACAGCATGGCTTATAACAAACTACAAATAATTTTCTGCAACTTTCTAAAATATTCTTATGTGTAGTGGATTATGGTCTTTCTGCCAAAATCAACAATAAGGGAGAAATTGGTACTTTTCAAGTTTCTTTGTTCTATGGCTCGGTTGACTATTAATTATTGGGGGAATTTTTAAAGTTTCTTTCATAAGCTTTACATTTTTGCTTACGTTTACTGAGAACCTTAAAAATGAATTAGGACAAGAATAAAAATGCTCCGATGGAGCATGAAAAATGCAATATGTTTGACATTAGGTTTTAAGCGGACATAGGACTAGGTTTTAAAACGTTTATATGCAGGTTGTAAATGACAAGAGAACTAAACTTTGGTCCTTCGATAATTTCATTCAAATTTTAAGTGTTCCCATTACTTAGATATGGCAGACTGGTCAGCAAATGATTACAAGTAACCGATATGAGTGTATATGTATATATGTTCTGCAGTGCATGAAACCTGTCAGTTAGCACGTATAATTAGTTTTTCAGATAGACATTACGATTGTACGTTTTCCAGTGATTGATTCTACAACCTTCTAAACTGTATATATTCGAAAAGCAGTATACTTAGTTTTTTAGGTAATGGTAGGCAAATCAGTTACTAACTTCTCTATCTGGTATAGCTCTGCACAATATATTTACATATTTAATTCAACCAAATTCAACTAATAAGAAATGCCACTGTTCAGTTCATTAATGTAGTTTTTGTTTCATTATAGCGTTTGACTATACAACTGCAATATACTGTCTCTTCTACACATCTCTTGATTATATTACAATATGGATGGTTTGTACACTGGTATTGGCATTTCGTATCCGCACATGGAGGTGAATGAGTCTTCTGGCGAAGATTACCAGGACAGTTTTGCTCACAATACTTCCCACAATGTTTGTGGTCCCTATGTTCCCATGGCTTTTGTTAATGAAAAATTTGGTTTGGTCACTATATTTGGAGGTCTGGTGGCCATCACAGGAATTATTACCAATGCCATTGTGGTTAGGGTACTGTTCAGACCTATGCTACGAGCCTCTCAAATTTATCTTGCTGTCCTTGGAGTCCTGGACGTGCTACTGTGCACTAACTATATTGTTCTATTCCCTACACAGATCCTGTATGACTATCTGGATAATCTTGCACTGTTTCGTCTCTGGATGTTCTACGTTGTACCGGCGCTCACCTGCAGTAAAATTATCCAGCTGGCAGCAACCTATCTGATTGTTGCGGCTACAGTGGAACGGTATTTGATTGTCACCAACGGAGGCTGTTGTCGCGCCAGCGTTTGGAGTTGTGGCATGAAAAGCCGGTTAACCGTAATCTTCAGTGTTCTGATTGTGGCCGTTTGTCTGAAACTGAGCAGTTACTGGGAAATTGAGGTTATTCATAAGCCTCACTGTTCAGGCTTTGAGTCAATGGAAATAAAGGTATCTGCCCTGGGCCGTAATCATTTATACAATTTGGTCGTTATGTTCTATCTAACGCATATCATTCAAATCTTTATTCCCTTTATACTGCTACTCTACATGAACCTAACTATAATTGTAAAGCTGAGACAGTCAGTGAAGGAGTCCAAACTGTCCTGCACATGCAATCATATGGTAGATCCAACTTTGGCACAGTCTACTCGAGCACAGAGGCGCTCTGTAAGAGATGCAACACTGCTTCTGATTGCTGTCGTTACCACCTATCTAATATCCAACTGTTTGGCTGTAACCATTGCAGCCATGGAGCATGCCGATTCCGACTTTCTGGAGAATCGCTATCCCGATTTCTACACCTTTTCCACGGATCTGATCAGTTTGGTTGCCGTCATCAATGTATCGATTAGACTGCTGATATACTATTGCTGCAATCAGAAGGTTAGAATTGAAGTGCGTCAACTGTGCAGTCGGCGTATTGTGTCTCGTGCTTCACCGAAAACTACAGTGATTACTTTGAATGGCGAAAGCCATCCGCTGGTATATGAACTGACAACAACCAAACTGAACAGTAGAGTTTCACCAGCAGAAAGAGGGGAATCCGTTGAACCTGACAGTGATGATCAAGAAAGACTGCTTTGAACAAATGCTGATCCTCTATGATTTTCCTATTTTACCTAATGTGTATACATTTATATCGTGTGATCTTTGGTATTATCTGGAATTAAATAGCAACAGTCAAAAATCTGTTCGTAGAAATTTAGTTAGTACTTTGCAGTAACTTAACGTTTTTTAATTTCAGAGCTGATTACTAGTTCATTTCCGGGTTCATAATAATTATTAACTCCAACTTTACATAATGCATGCATATATACTGACCTACTTAGTAAGTCAAGCAATCTGGCATGTTGAAGATCAAAACACAGCAGAGTTGTTGTGTTTTTGTATCTCAACACTTAAACTTATGGCAATACAGAGTGCGGAAAAGTTTTGTCCCGAATTTGTCCGATTGGGCGACCTTTGGCACAGATCTTTACAACTTACATCTTTAGTTTTAGCTAGATTAACCTAACGAAAAGCTCTCAGACTATTATAAGCCGGCAGGGTTGGGTGCTGACTGGACGTCTCTCACTCTACCAATCGGTAACACTGACCAGAGCTGGAAGTGGGTCAAACAATTTTGACCCGCACCCGACCCGCCGTCTACGGACCCTTGACCCTACCCACTTTACCCATACCCGTGACCCGCGGGGAATTATTCGACCCACATGACCCATTTTGATTAATGATGCGCTTAAGCTAAATCTTTGTCAATAATAAAATAATGGAGATTTTTAGGCGTTTAGACAGTTAAGTATGACTGCAGCTGGATAAAAAGCAACTGAATTGAATTTGTAGAATCTTTTATAATTCTGGGAAATGAAATCAATGGTGGAAAAATACAGAAGTGGCGAAAACAAAAATTAAGGATCAAATAGGATTCTCCTTGAGGAGTCGACGTTGGCAATTGTTTGTTACATACACACACAGTACACACCCACACGCACACACCCACACACACCCACACATACCCACACACACACACCACACACATCCACACACACACACACGCACACATACATATTTATTTATTTATTTATTAAAATTCAGAGCTTCTTTCGGGAAATATTGCAGTCGGTTTTAATATGACTTGCATATATTTTTGCACATGCCATAATATGCGTGCAGAAATCATACCAGTTCTAGATGTCGTTTCTGATAATATTGGCATCGCTTTGTGGACGCTGGGATAATTTTTGATGATTTATTGTAAAAACAAAAATGTCCATGATGGAATTCGGCGAAGCCAAAACATTTGGACTTTTAATGCTGAAATTTAATTTTATGGGCCTCGACTGACCCGCGGGTCACACGTGTTGACCCACATCCTGCCACCCGCTGGTCAGCTAGGGGATATACCCGTGACCCACTTTCAGGTCTGACACGCACTTTGTCACAGTTCGACATATCATTCCTTGGCAGTTTTAGCAAACTAATAAAATCTATTTTAGACCTAAGTTATGAATTGAATGAATAGCGCCAAAAGTAAATAATAACTGTGTGACAAGCGTTTTTCGTGTCCCTTTTTCCTCGACCATCCATAGAGGGGGGGGGTCAGCTGTTATCGTGCAGATCATGTCACAAAGTAATATCTGATAGCGTTTCGCTTGACACACTCTTAATGCCAATTCACACTAGGCAACTTTGGGGCAACTTAGTTGAAGCATCTTGGTTTCTTCAACCAAGTTGCTCAATGCCCAATGTGAATGTGGTGACAACTGAGAAAAAAGTAGCCGCAACCAACTTGCCGCAGTTGCGCTTGGGGCGATTTCTAAAGGCAACTAACACGTTAATTGAATTGGTCGATTCAAATTATAAAAATAGGATTCCGTATATGATGGGTTGTTGCTTCAACCAGTTGAATCAACTGTTTGTGCAAGTTGCTACAACTTTTTCTTGTGGCAACTGAAGCTTCGGCAACGAAGTTGCTCCAAAGTTGCCTACTGTGAACTGGCCTTTAGTTATGCACTCTTGGTAGGACGTATTGGAATTATTTATTTACCTTAAACAAAAATAAAACTAGATTATATTTTACTTTTATGGGGTTTTTCTAGGCAAAAATAAGTTGGGGGACGCTCCCCCCTCCACTAGTGGGGGAAATAAAATGGGGTAAAAATGTTAAAAATACAGTACAAATAGTCAGTTTTCTACATATACTGCTATAACTAAGCTTAAAAGCGTTCAAAATTAAGTTTTAGCACCAAAAAAGATGAGGTTTGACCAAAAATTTCAGGCGAATCCGGAAAATGTTTGAAAATTTTGACCAAAAATCCTAAAAATTTGGCATTTTCTGGGCACCTTAGGGTGAGTGGGGGAGAAGCCCAAAAAAGTGGAGAGGGGAACGAGTGGGGGGAGGGGACCCAAAATGTGGGGGGGGGCGCCCCCACCCTCAGTAAAAAATACCATCTTTTTGTTATTGGCCATATTAAATATGTTGGCTTTAAATACTTGCCGAACAGCTATTAAACTCATCCTCTTATTCGAAACCTGCTTTAGATCATTGTTGTCTAAGGAGTCTAAAAACGGAGGTATAAAACACTAGTACAAATAAACATTGGTATAAACTGCCACGTACTCATATGGCACCGTGTACCTGAATGGACTTGGGATTCAAAGGTCTAGGGTTTGATTTCCAACTTTAGTATATAAATATGCATTGAAAGATAAAAGGGTAAAGTGACCCCCGGAGAGACCTCCAACTACAGACTGCTATAGGGTGTCGGTACTTATTTCCGGATTCTCAGCCCGAAGCCAGGAGCGACAACTCAAATGTTGACTACATCTGTGGAAGAGGGCCAGCTGTCGGGCATTACTGTAGAACAGACTCCTGTTAGCTTCCCACCAGTAGTATTCGTCAGAGTTGGCAAATGGGACGAATTCTCTGATCCCATCCCATCCCATCCCACCAAATTTTCAAATTCACCGTCCCATCCCATCCCATTTGTCCGAACTTGCTTTTTCCAATCCCATATAATCCCACTTGTAGTATTTGATCTTACAATCGCTGTAGCATTGAAATTTTAATATTGGCATAAGGTCTTCAGGTGGTGGTAATCCTTTTGTGAGGGGAATTTTTAAGCGCAATAAACTTTCGCAATTTTGGGAATTGGAAAAATTTGACACACCGTTTTAAAGCTTATAATCGGTAAATCCGAAAAAAGCAAAATTTGAAAAAAACCAGCAAAATTTTTTCACATACTAAATATGTATAGACCATCGAACTTTGAGTATCGATTTCGCAAAACTATAGAATTGGACAAAATTTCATTTTGTATGAAGTATGAAGTTTGGTATGAAGGACCTGTGGAAGAGGTTGAGGGAAATTTTATGGATTTTGCTCAACAGGTCTTAATGCTCCAGGAAATCCGCCAAATGTGCGATGACACGAAATTTTGCAACTTCGCATTGAGTATTCTCGCAGCTGGTGAAGTTCAAGTAAAGAAAAGTCCCTCAGCAATACTGCAAATTCTCTTCCTGCCAAAGCTTACGCGAATCCATGGGGTAGTTTTTGAGAAACCGATGTTTAAAATAAAATAATAGCAGTTTTGCCAAATACGTTTGTCGGCCAAGTCTCTAGCTACCGGATTCCAGCTAATAGGCATTAATAAAATGTGCAATTAAATTGTATAAATTGATTAGAAAATAAGTCGATAGGACTAAATCGATTGAGTATAATTACTTATGGATTATACTGATTTGACCACACTAGAGATAGCTCTAAGGTTGTGTAAAAAAATAAACTAATCTAAAATTTAAGTCTCATCTCCGTCGGTTGTTGAGAAAATTCATCTTAGCCTTGCCTACGCCTCGGATAATTTCAATTTCAGTATGCAATTATTCACTGTCATACTGTGGACTCAGTGCAAAATTTGGTTTGGCAGTACCCCTCATCGCGAAAGCGAGCGACTGAGGTGTGACACGGAAAAAATTCACCTCAAAGCAGAGGTGTGCTGCGTCGAAATAGGGAATCGAAAAAGTGTCGATTATAATTCTGCGCCAAAACAATCGAAACTGGTGTAAGATACCGGGTAACATTTGCATAGTTTTAAAACTCTAAACAGATACTGTACATATAACTGTGAAATCAGAATTTTGAATTAAATCTTCAAAACATTTTAATTAATTTGTGAAGATAGCGAACTGCCGAAAGTCGCTAAATTCGGTCGCTATTGGTGACCAAAAATGAGGGTCATTAAGTTTTGTTTAGATGTAGATTATAAAAAAACTAGAAGTCCTAACTAAAAATTCTAATTCCACAGTAGCACAGTACATGCATAAAGGTTTCAAACAATACCCAATGTTGCTTGGAATCCTTTGCCAGTTTAGATTTTTTGGCGCAGAAATTAAATTTTTTCTGTAAAATTGTGAAAATTGTTGATTTTTACAGAGAGGCATATAACGACCAGGCTATATTGCAAAATTGCATATTTTTGCACTTCAACATATTTAGTCTTTATATATTATATACTATATTTATACTAAATACTATATATACTAAATACTTTACTAAATTACTAAAACTTGAAGTTGACTTGCGAGAATTTGCTTCAGTTGGCTGCAAAACTCTCGTACTCTCTCATATTCAAATTGCACACAATTGGTGGCTCGAAATTGCGAAGACCTGAACGAAACAACTCAAATTTTGAACTTGATATGCACTACATATGTGGTTAGTTTATGTGCGAAAATCCGTGATCTAAAAATTTTTCATGATGAACTCCCCTTAACTGCTTGCTCAAAAGTCGGATAAGCAAAAATGTTCATTTCGGTGACCTTTTTCCATTTATATCAACCAATCAGATGTATTTCATGTAGGCATCATAGTACTACGTACCCTTAATTAGTCCTCTTATTTATGGAAGTAGTATTATCACTGTGCTAATTATTTATCCCTCCTTCTCTTTTATAACGAACTGAGAGAATAGTGGCAAAAACCAAAGATTTTTATTTTTCGCCTAAAAATTCGGGACTAGTCCCAGAATGTAAAGAGCACCATATTAGGAAAGTTTCATCAACTTTCGTCATAAAAATTGGAGCCTGTAAGGTTACATTTACACAAAGCGATACCAGCACCTGAAAGAGCTCCCTGGTTTGCTTTGCTGGTAGTCATCAGAAGGCCAATCATGAAATTGACCAGACATTTTTATGCCAAATTTACCAAAATATTGCACTTTTTCAAAATTTGGAAACTGTGTTTGAAGGCATTGTAAGGCAAAGTGATCCCACAAAATCCCACTGATCCCACATGGGATGACTTTTCAATCCCATCCCATCCCATCCCATGGGATCCCATGGGATCCCATCCCAGATGCCAACACTGGTATTCATTCACCGACCAATCAAGAATAGATACGTTGGCTAGAATTCACGGCGAACCGATATATGCTTAGTCCCTTGCTCAAGGAGATCTGAAAAAACTTTGTAGCGTGGGACTCGAACCACCGTCTATGGATCAGTGTCGGGTGCCGTAGATCGATCACTCGGCGTTTCTGTCTAATCATGTATTATTTTCTTGAATTTGGTCCCTGCTCGGTGGATCTGATGAGGCGCTAAATTGGTGTCCTCAGTGCTCATATACTGCCTTGTTGGGATTAAAGAACCCTTATGGAGAGGGGCTCATTCTTTGGTTTTTGCAAAATTTCACAAATCTTAGTAGCTGGGCCAGCGAAACATGACAAGCTCGTTTTGCACAATATTTCTCCTTATTCGTTCAAAGGTATATATCCCGTACTTGGGGAGGGTCGCCAAAAACTCTCCGTTGATGGAGGGAAGGGGCGCCATCAGCCATCTGAGCTTACTTGGCAGCATCCAAAAAGTGACGTTATCACAAAATGTGGAAGGAGTATGCAAGCTTTATCAAACGGAGGAGACACCCTCTCCCACAACGGAGGAACATTCATGTATTACGGTCGGAGCACCATTACGCTATGCAGTGAAAAGGCCCTCTAATGGCTTACTCTTCTTCTTAATAATCGTGCAATTATGCCCTCTTGAGTTTATTATGTGTGAAATCGGTGCCTATTGAGGTTGAAACAAAGAGATCCCCCTCTTAATAGGTTCTTCGATAATTAAAACGCGCTAGGTTAACGGCGGATCGATAGAAGGTATGTGCTCCAATGGATCTGCTATATTCTTGCAACATGGCCGCCAACCAGGCCGGTCGTAATTATATTCAAGCAGTTTGCTGCAACGGTTTCTGTGAATTGATTCGGCATGGATCCAAGACCGACAATAAATTGGTAAACTAAACTGTGCAAATTGGTATCACATCAAATATGGTAGTTAGTCGCTACTCATTTCGGCGTGACAGAAACGTATGTCAAATTACCGTATAAATTAATTTCGTTTATACCAAATGTGCGACACGTTTTTGAAATAAGTTTACCCGTAGTTTACTTACATACATTTGCTTACGTACGTTGTGGCAGAAGGTGGAGAGTATTTTTCTGCAATTCCCTAAAGATGTGTGGTCCTTTCATTGGTGTGAGCTTTTGATTAATGTATTTGCCGGAGTCGAAAGGCCAAGTGAAGCCCTCATGTGACGCACTTAGGTGACAACAGCACTTAGGTGCGTTGCTCCGATAGTGACGTGGGCTTTTAGCTATGACTGATGGGGAGTGTCAACGGTTTAGTGCCTTCATCTCTTGGCGAGGGCAAGCAGCCCGTTTATAAAGTAACGAAAATAACAACAAAAATCAATATTATGTTCTGTTTACTTGGATTTTTATAGGCATCCATTGCAGGAAGTCTGCACTGGTCAGTTCGTTCCAAATTCTGTTCACAGCGGAGACAGTCAGAACGGTGGTCGCATAAAGATATTAACTGGCCCGAATGCTTCTGGCAAAAGTGTATATTTGAAGCAAGCAAGTGATTTGCCTAACCTAAGCGAGGACTTTCCTCCTGGTTCTAAAAGCACTTACAGCTAGCAACTGACTTATTTTTGTATTACGTATTGCAAATGCACCATATTACAAAGTGAGAACGCCTTCAGCTGTGTACTCTTCTTAGTTTGAGTAGAATTGTGTACAGCATTCATACGTTGTCTTTTTAAATTGTACAGTATATACAGTTGTTTCCGTAGAAATGTTTATTCCAAGAAATTGTTGTGCTAAATTTTAGGTGGGGTTGTTGGCTATTCTGGCTCATATTGGCAGTTTTGTGCCAGCCGAGCGAGCCAGAATCTGCTGCTGTGATCGCATATTTACTCGAGTTCACACTTTGGACTCAGTACAAAGTGGATCTTCAACGTTTTTGACTGATGTTACTCAGGTAAGCAAAAAAAGTCCGCAGAGTTATGTACGCTAATTGGTATTTACACAGTGGTTCTGAAAGAATCACAGTCGCAAACGTCTGTACTAATTTTTGTGTCTTCGGAGCCAAAGTGACAGGAAGTTGATTAGTTTTTAATCAGATTGAGTTAATTGTCGTTAGCATAATCCTTTGCATAATTAGTCAATCAGTGAATAGACGCCTGCTATTTAGAAATTTTTTAATTTAAATATTTAAACATTGAAGATTGTTTTAGATGGCTACTGCACTCCACGAAGCTACCAATCGTTCTATAGTCATTGTTGACGAGTTTGGCAAGGGCACTTTGTTTGTAAGCTTACACAATTTCTCTAATTGGCCATTGTTTTTGTTACGGTACTGATTTTAAAGAAGTTGATCTTGATTGACGGGAAGATATCTGGGTATCTGAAAGAGTACCTAAGGTTTGCCACCAGGCATACTGTCAGCTCTGAAAGCAATACTTGTACGCACGCAATCTCATACCCCCTCCGCAAATTTACCAGTTTGCTCAGAGCTTATTCTTTTCATTTTTTAATTCTGATTACTATACATTTCTAATTGATTAATGAATACATTGAAAGCGTTGTTTGTCTGAATATTATTCTTGATATATTATTGTATAGGATGTGGGTGTGTCCTTGTTGACATCCTGTTTGCAACATTGGATTCAGTCTCCCAGTGAACGCAAGCCTCACGTGTTTGCGGCCACGCATTTACATGCTGTTCTATTCTTCTTGCCTGAAACAGATCAGATCTCTTATCAGGTTAGTCTTACTGCGGACCGCTTGTACGGTATCTTTCAGTGCGCCGCTCAGATTTTGCCAAACATTTTACCAGTTTCGAACGTCTACGTCACGTTTATATGTGATGTTTATCATGTTTACCTTTGCTTGTAACCTAAAAACTATCTAAATTTTCGGAGTTTTGCTGAACTTTGTTTCCACGTTTTGACATTTCTAACTTTACGAATTGACATTTCGAACATCGCAACTCGTTTCAACATCGTTTTAATATTTAGTCAAAACATTCTTAAAATAATATTTTGCGTTTGAAGTTTTCCGACTTAGAAGGATATAAAAGCAGACTCTTTCAGCAGACCGAGTTAGTCTTTGTTGGAACTTAAGCTAAAGCAGTTGCCGTAACTACCGTATGCTTCTTTGTGTTGCGTTTTCGCAGACCCCCGCCAATAAAGTACTGCAGCTTAGTTCGTATTAAAGTGTAGTGGCAAGCGCTTTGTCACATATACACAATTCTGCTATATGTAGTATTCTGCTATTGTAGTATT
>JASAND010010995.1:0-17827 GCA_030248195.1 Trissonchulus latispiculum
TAGAGGTGTCAGATGTGTGTTGAAGATTAGATTTTTAAGACTGTATATTATATGCTACTTGATTATTTTGTAGTGCAGTAGTCTGGAGTTTATCTTAGGCAAAAATAGAGAGCACAAGGCGCCCCCACTAATGGGGGGAGGTCGAAAAATGGGAGATAAAATAGGCTAAAAATGCTGTGTAAATAGCCTGTTTTCCACGTACACTGCTATAAGTATGCTTAAAAGTGCTCAAAGTCAAGTTTTAGCACCAAAAAATGCGATTACTAAAAATTTCCAGCCGGAAAAAATTCTGAAAATTTTGACCAAAAGCCCTAAAAATTTGGAATTTTTGGGCACCTTAGGATGAGTGGGAGGTGCCCAAAAAAGTGGGGGTGGGGCCGAGTGGGTGGGGGAGGTGCTCGAGTTGGGGGAACTCAAAAATGGGAGGCGCCCCCCCCAGTAAAATAAACCCAGGTAGTGATCCGCAGTAGTCACTCGTTATTGATTAAAAATCGGGGCTAATTTGTGTAATAATAGTATTAATGTGTAATAATATTAATAGTAATATGTACCACGTCACGTACAGTGTGTAAGCTTATCAGTTTATGTCATATGGCCCAGGGTATTAGGGTTTTTTCCGTGGGGCGGCGGACCCCGGGAAAGGCAACAGATTTTTGGGGGATTTTGTGCAATAACAGCCAAATATTGGTATTTTTGGCGTATGTTGCATGGAAAAATGCTTGGATTTAGGCCAAAAATAGGCCTTTTTAGAACACTCAGGCGATGCCGGAAAAGTTTCTAAAATTTGCGATTTTTTGGTAAAAGCTTGCTTGTTTTCAAATTTCGCATCCATAACGTGTATATATTTTTATTTTCTTTTAATGGTTGACAATAATTATTATTAGCTAACCGTCATTTATTTAATTATCACTGTAAATTTTCAGGAAACCAAATTTGTCAGAGGAGCGACGGAAACTCTATCAGCATCGAGTGGATGGCTACGAAGGTCAGACGTTTTTGGTCAAACCGGCCAACCCTGAGATGTACCTCCGGCGTGTCAGTGCGGAGCAGGCCGACATCTGGGTTCGACCTAAAGGAGATACCGGTATGTAGCACTTATCTGAACAGGCCGATATTAGGGTTCGACCAAAAGGAGATACCGGTATGTAGCACTTATCTGAGCAGGCCGATATTAGGGTTCGACCTAAAGGAGATACCGGTACGCAAAATGTATCCCTTCGATATTGTATTTTTGTACATTTTAATACTTGCATAAATAATTATGAGGGAGGGGGAGCTCGAGAGCAAAGCTTTTGATAAGCATTTCTCTGTGGGTTGTGTAGTAGTAGTTCACTCACTCCTTGTGATGTGCAACAACATCTCTATGACTTTTCGTGTCCCCTCCACTTTTTTGGGCTTCCCTCCACTCACTATAAAGTGCCTAGAAACAACCAAATTTTTAGGAAATTTGGTTAAAATTTTCAAAATATTTTTCGGGTTCGCTGGAATGTTTTCTTCCTAAATTTTCTATATTGATAGCAAACTTTTGATTTTCTGTTTTTACAACACTTTTTACAATATTTTCTGTTTTTACAACACTTTATTAATCTGTGACTGAATTCACACTTTCCTTGATTCTGTACGTCACTTGTGCTTTGCTGTCTTCAGAAGATTAGAAGTATGAACGCATCCTAGTGAGCACAAAAACTAGGAATCGGAATTTATTGATTAGTTTCATTGAAAATCCCAGTCTGTTATGTTTTTGCTGTTTTTTTGTAGCCTGGATGACACCCAGTCTTGCCTACTGTGTTCTTGCCTACATCTCAGATTTCTATGCAGTGGGCGGCTGCATTACTCGCTACTATCCGACCATTACCACGGGTCTAACCCTTTCCCTTGATCATTCCCTGTGGTTCCATCGGCCATTCCAGCCCGACGCCTGGCACCTATTTAGCTACTACAGTCCTCAAGCTGGTAAGCCCTAGAGGATTGTGCTTTAGAAGACTTTGAAAGTTTAATAGTGTCGGGGTTGGTCCAATTCCTTGTGGAAGCAGTAAAATTTAAGTTTAAAGTTTCGGATTTTTAGGGCGGTGATGGAGAGTAGTTTGTGTTAAAGTTAGGGATGCAGTGGAGCCGAAACCGGTCCCTTTTCCTGACCCAGGCCAGGGTTGGGCCTGAAAATTTGGAATCCAAATTATCGAAAATTTTCAATTATTCTTTTGTAAAAAAGTCATATTTTACACAACGCAACAATCCTGAGCGCACAAGGAAGGGCATCAACGCGCGAGCTGCCTTTGAAGCGTTTCAACTCTTTGTTGTAGTGGGGGAGGGGGTGCTCAAACTCATGCAGGGGAAGGCAGTAGCGCATCGGCCCTATCAAAATACTAAACGGGTGGTTCTGGTTTTTTTACCGTTATAGACAGTTTTAAAGTATATTTTTGTTCTAAAGTATTAATAGCTTTAATGGATATAATGTAGTTTATCTTGCTACGTAAACACTTAGTTTTTGATGGCTTTTTGTTGCTTTAGAATCATCCCGTGCTCTGTGTCATGGACATGTTTGGAATGAGGCCGGCGATATGGTGCTGTCCATTGCCCAAGAGTGCCTTGTTAGAAATGCCAATTTATGATGACAATTGATTAGATTAATTAACCAGTTCTAATTAATTGGGTTTAGTGGAGGATTTTGTACGTGTTTGTATTGTGTAACTGAATTTACTGTGATATACGTACTGTGTACACTTTGTCGGGCTGTAGGTATTTTGGGTAGAATATAACGGGTCGCTTTGGTTTAGTCTAGAATAATTAAAAACTAATGGTGGACGTTCATCTTTAATTTAAGAGGAATACCGGCTCGGCACTTACCTTGCTTGCTGTCGATTGGTTTAGCGCTAAAGGACAGTTAAAATAAACTGTTTCATTGTTTTCACCCTGTGAACGAAAAAGAGTGATACAATTTCGCCCTTTGTCGGACACCCGTGTTTCTGCGGCGTGTGCTTCTGTTCTTTCTTGATTAATAGCATTAATTATTTATTGATTAGATGACACTTTTAAGTGATTAAGCAACTTAACCTCATCCCTCTTCCGCTGTATTCACTTGTTTCCGTTTTCTGTTGTTTTTATCTTGCTATTGATGGTTGCTAGTATTTGCTAGATAGAATAAAGATTTGGAGTATATTTTTAGTAAATATTTGTGTTTGTATGTCCTGAGGGAGCAAAGATGGCTTATATACATAACTATAGAATATAGCCGTAAGTAAGCTGTCGACCTTTTTGAGGAGTTAACTCAATATTGTACAGAGAATTTAGTATCGTTTGTGCTCGTTGAATATTTGCGATTTGATATAATGAAGCATTATTAAAGTAGAACCAGTTTTCTCAAAGCTTGGTGTATGTCGGAGATTGTATTCGTAAAGCGTAAGGAGAACTAATGCTGTTTTCTTGTAGGGGATGACTTGAGTTAATGTGGACCGCCTTCCCGGCCCGCAACTAGTGTTGTTTCAGTTGCTGATTTTAGTTTCAGTCGGTGGTCCGAAATAATTTCAGTTTCTCTTGGTGGGCCAAAATAGTTTTAAGTTTCAGTCGATAACGTAACCTCAGTTTCAGTTCACCTTAAAACGGGTTTCTAGCCTTCTATGTTCGCAAAAAATATAATTATTTGTTTATTCAGCCTCCCCTGTTTATGATTTTAAAAAAATTTGAATTCTAAACCCTATGTTTGAAGTTTTCACTAATCACTGAAGGCTTAGAATTAAGCCAACCAATCAACAGCGAGGTAATTTCGAAACAGATCTTTAAACAGAACGGTCTTTATAGCTATTAACATTGTGCTGTTGTCAGAAGAAGAAGCGATTAAAAGAACTTGATTTGATTTGAGAAAACTCTGAACTTATCTATTTCTTTGAAGGATGAATGAATGAATGAATGAATGAATCGATACCCGAATTTATGACAAAAATTACATCAATTCATAGTAATAAATAATTAAACAATTATAAGCTGAATTACGGGTAGTTGACGTGAAGTTTTCAAGGTGATTGATTTGTGGGTTGTTAAAGTGAAGTTGATTAAAACAATAAAGGATGAAATATGTATCGCAAATCTGTTCAGCTTTGGCAGCAAAAGCTCAGAAGCAGTGCACAATAATTGCTTATTGTTCATTGCGCTTTCACGAGTATAAAGGATATATACGTCTTAAATAGAAAGACTCAAGAATATTGGATGAAATTATCACTGCATACCATGTTGCTTTGCTTATGCTGATCTCATGAAGAAAATGAACCAGCTGATTTTGAACCGTAGTGAATTTACCACAATTTAATTTCGAATGACATGAAGGGATATGTGAAGACTATGAAAAACAGTCTTGATTACGCTAACTTCGCTGAGAAGCAAACTAGCAATTTAACAATTTGCAGACAATCTTGTTTGTTTTTATCTTGTTTGTTTTTAATGCCCTGAAAAGATTTTATGTGCTCTTGCGTCTTGCTTTTGTTGCAAATTCTTCAATAATTAAATTTTAGTAAATGTGAAATTTTTCAAAATGTGAAAACATTCAAAAAATTTCAGTCTTCAAAAATTATGATCACTGTCGCATGCTTACACATTCAATTTGCGTTATCAACGTATCGAGTAATAAGCGGTAGAGTAAATCTGTAAACCAGTGAAAACCACAGGTTTCATATATATGTGTTGAATATCAGTCTAAACTTTATCCATTCTATTAAAGGTATATCCGATAGATGTCCGTCCAGTAGAAACTTGACCTTTTGCACAAAATCTTGTTTGTTTATCACTATGATAGTAATTTAATTTTTGTTACATTTCGGTTACCAAATCATCAGCATGATGGTTCCAAAGAAAAAGATTAGATAACTGCATTTTCTCTATAAAGTCAAGTGCTTTTCATTATCACTTCCTCTTGTAACAGCGGTCAACAACTAAGGACTGTTCTGTTTGAAGAGCTGTTTCGAAATCACGTCGCTGCTGATTGGTTGGCTTGATTCTAGGTCTTCAATGATTGGTGAAAACTTCAAATATAGAATTTAGAAATTAAAAAATTTTCAAAGTCCTAATTTGTACGTGCAAATTAATGTTTTTAAATTCAGATTGCAGGAGTTTAGAAATTAAGAATTTTTCTGAAGAAACTGAAATTCTATGGTTCTAAATCCTAAAATTTTTCTTCAATCTATTTAGAACTTAGAGCCTAAAATTTCTAATTTCTATTCTTGAATGTTCGGAAAATAGAGCATAGATGAGATTTTTCTATTTTCGAATATTTAGAACATAGAAACTTCTTGTGAAAGAAAAATCCCCGGACACTTAAAGCTTTTGAAAGTTGAAGTTTTAAGGAAAGACGGAAACTAAGCTCTCTGTAGGGAGTGAACCGTGGTGTGGGTTTGGGGGCAACATGGCAACGCTCGAATAAATTTAGATTAGATAGCTACAAGACCGCCTGTCTCCAAATAACTGAATAGGCAAAATCAATGCAGCAATATAGGTGTGAACGGTTGAAATCAGAATTGAAAGATGTGAAGAAAAGTGTCCAGGTCGGGGATCGAACCACGGAGCTTTGGGTCTTGTGCGCTGAACGTTGTACCATTGAGACATCCCCGAACGTTGAGACTAGGTTAGCACCCTGAGTTCAACCTTTCGAATTTGCTGATGTTTTATATACACTCTGTTATTTGAAAAAATATCAAAGACTAAAGACAAGCATTGCGACTAAGACATTGTAAAAGACAATAAGATCGGTAACAGTGAACAGTCAACCAAATTCTGTCACGCTATGTCCCCTCACTCCGGTGTTCAGAGTCATTCTGTAGTATGTATATATATATATATATATATATATATCATATATATATCATATATAATATCATCCATTATATGTTGGAGTTAGCATTTACGCGCTGTCCCGTGCCATTCTTTAGTGTGCCAGCGATGTCAACTACCACTGAAGTCGATGTAGATTTTCGCCAGAACAGCTGAAAAATTGTTGCTCGGATCACCTTATTCCTCCAGATATAGATGAATATATTGTTGGCACTGTTCAGGTTTATCGTAATGGCGCAAATTGGGGCCAAGATTCCGTAGGTTTTCTTCGATATTAGTCCGGCCGTGGTAGCCACAATGAAGAACGGTATCGTATATAGAATTAGGGTAAACCCTATAATTATTAGCAGAGTTTTGGTCACTTTTATTTGCCGTTGTAGTTGCTTTCTGGTAACTTCTGTCAGATTTGAGTTAGCCTTTTGCCGTCTCAACAGCATCATAGCTAGACCGTAGATTAGGCCACAAATTAGACCGCCCAAACACTGATACCAGGTCCAAATCTTATAGCTAGGAACTGATAGGCCCCAGCCAAGTAAGCAGATTTTTGAATAAACAGGCTGCCCGCTGCTAAAGTATGAGTCAACGTAGGCTGCCGTAGAGATTGCTCCAGCGCTCAGAAAGCCTAAACTGCAAAACGTCCCCATACATTTGGTCGACAGTTCAGTATACAGAGTCACACTTCCGCAGGCAATGCAGCGTTCAATCGAAATTAGTACTAAAATCCCCGCAACACTTAGACCGCCGAACAGGACACCGAAATTAAATGTTGTGGCTAAACAGTGCCATCTTGTAACGAAACCAGCCAGATTGCCGCCCAACCTGACCAGATAAATTCTGTGGAAACTGCCGCACAATTGACCCCAGCCAAAGATTACGTCCGCAGTCGCCAGTGCGAACGGCAGACAGTATTCTCGGCAATGCAAGGTCTTGTTTTTGAGAATTGCAACGATTATCAGTAGATTTCCGAACACTTGAACCAATCCTTCCAGAAAGCAGACAAATTAGATGATTTCTTGACGTAGAGTAACGTTGGCAGTTGTGTTTGGCATGATATTTGCGATCTAAAATAGAATAAAAGTATTACTTATTATTCAGTGTGTGAGTGAAGTTAAAAGTATATATATGAGTTATAGTGCAGGATGAGTAGGCAAAATCTGAAGCTTCCTGTAGAGAGTGATTAGTTGATTATATATAGCAGTTTGAGAACATAAAGTTAGACAGTTTTAAGCATTGAAACAAATGCTTCTGTGCTTTTATATGAATTTCAATACACTGCGACCGCAAACTTTCTTGCCCTAATTTCTTTGGTTTTCTTTGAGTTTGGCATAGTTTTTCTTGAGATTCGAGACAGCGCCGCATTTCGTTATTTGTTCATATGCGTTTGAACATGGCTAATGGCTTACATACTTCAGGTATTGTTAAGCCCGGTTCATACCTATTTCCCGCTTGTCTGTTGGTCTGTTTGTTTTTTCCTTATTTCAAAAGTTAGTTAATGCAGAAATATTATTTAACACGTCAACATTAAAATTGACACAAGATTGAGATTGAAGGTTGAAAATTACGGAAGATGAATTATCCAGATTTGAAATTCTTAAAAATTTAAAATTTTGAAAGTGTAAATTTCGTTGATGAAATTGTGGAAATTAGCAGTTTTTAGATTTGTTTGGTAAATTGTAAGAAAAAATGAAGTTGCAAATGAGCAAATTTGCACCGAATTATAGTTCCACAATATCTTGCTTAGAAATAAAATGTTAATGGCGCAAATTGAAAATATATTCAATTTTATTCGCTGAATTTGGTTATTAATTCAATTTAAGCTTAAATTATCATCACCACAAACTCGGAAAATTTGGAAAATTCCACATACAAAATTTTAGCTTTTGAATTTATTATTTTTGCTAGTAACGTCACGAATACTACCACAGTGGTTTGAAAATTAAATTTAAAATATGAGAAGCTTTGGCGCCGGACTATCTTCGCATCTAGAAAATTTCATTTTCATATATTTCATATCTTCATGAAAGAAATTTACACTTTCACAATTTTAAAATTTTAAGATTTTCAAATCTGGACTATTTCATCTGTAATTTTCAACCTTCAATCTCAGTTACTCAGTTTTGTGTCAATTTTAATATTGGTTTAGGTAGTTTAACAATGTTTTTGCATTAACTAACGTTAGAAATAAAAAATTAGACAGAATTGCTGGCATTTCCATATGGGGCAAAAGATCTTTGTCCCATGTATGGGGCAAAGAAGTGGGCCCTGGCCCATATGCCCATACGGACAGAAATTCTTGCCCCATATGCATATGGGACAATTATACACATGGTCTGTAACATATATGTAGGGAATCTAATTATGAGAAAACAGGGCACATTATATAAAAGAATGTGACAAGTGGAGCAATTTTTAAATGAAAAAATTTTTTGCTGCATAGCTTTTTCGTTTCATGATTACTTATCTTGTGGGAAGCCTCGGATAATGTATGTCTCAATTACTTGTCTTCTACATAACAAAATGCCAGAACAATTCGGAAGAAAGAGTATTATACTTCCTAATCTTGTCCCAGTGGCCAAACTTCCGTGTTTGTGCAAAACTCCACAGTGTCTGAAATATTTGCGAAAAAACTGACAATTTTCCCGAATTTCGGAAATGAATTTAAATTGAGCTTTCTTCCGGACAACTGATCAAGGCAAAGAAATTGGAACTGAGGGTTCATTCGTGGCTTCAATGGTCGGTGCATTCCTTTTCCTCCTTTGAATTTCCCTTATTTCTTTCCATAGTTTAGCTATCAAACTAACTAGGCATGCATAATTTGAAATTGAACCCTCGAGTCTTGGCAATTGTCAGGTATCAGGTAGATAATATATCCGTTCTGCCTTTTATTTACAAAAACATCTGAGACATGAACAAGGAAAAACAATCAAAAAAGAAAGAGAAACAGAACCAAAGCCAGTCAGTGAAAACAAATTGACTGCAGCCGGAAAACTGCCGGTTTTTGCTAATCTCTGTAGGGGGGGGGATAAGAAATGAGAAAGTCTTCACTAAAAAGAAATTTAAAAAATTAAAAATCTTTCTATGGGTGGTGGAGGGAGGTATACTCTTTATGTTCCCCCTAAAATCATTCTTTGTCTGTTAGACACATTCAACCCTTGAAGGAATTAATTTAATTTTTATCCAGTTCTCTTCTGAATTCTAGTTCTAATTTTCAACAAAGCAAAAGAGAATGAACAAAAGACTAGCTTCGTTAAAGGAAAACGGATTCTAGGGAATTATAGAATTGAGGAAACAATGATGGGTCACAAGACTGTAACAACGGAAGTCTCTAAACTGTGACTGAAATTGGAAGCAAATGAAACAACGAAAGAGAAAACTTCAGTTTTTCGTCTTAAGTTTTAAACGTTATAAACAAATGTTGCAGTGGAGTTTGAACCGTTAACCTTTCTGTCAACGGACGGACGCTCTACCAACTGAGCTATTCTTGGCTTCAGCTGAAGTGGGCTGTGGGCTGAAAGCCTGAATAGAAACAAAAACTACAATTCCCAAAGCATCCACTGCAAAACTTTGATTGGTTTCGAGTTTTCAGATTAATTTTTTGGAGTCCCTAAGAGCCCTTTTGCTCACGAGTTCTGGGAGTGTAGTATAGCATATGTATTTTAATTTTATTAACTTATTTTATTTTAGTTAATATTTATTAAAATATCACCTTCCAGTGGTGCATTGTTTCAACCTAATTTGTATTCAAGATATCAGCTTCTTCATTCTAGTTTCATAAAACTTGTTATATATAAAAGACGTTTATTTTTCATTTTTCAAGATCTTCTATAAATAGTTTGATATTTCACTTTATAGCATTGTTGCAACGCAAGGAATCATTAAGGAATCTTTCACTTATTTTTCACCAGGGGCATGCGCTTGGTTTGGCAATTACGTTACTTTCACGTTCATTCATTTCATTGGGTGTTTCTAAGTTTCAGTAAGACGGAGGTAGATCTAGATACATACTGAATTATTGTAATTTTTTTAATGTAATTATTATAATTTATATATTCCCTTATATACTTTGCTAACTTCGCTCAGTTCTATTAAGACAGTGCCAAGGCACGGTAATTTAAGACTAAAGTTGACTACTTTAATTGGTTAGTCAAGTTTTTGTTGCTGTGCGTCAAATTCCCAGAAAATTGCTCAAATTGCAATTCTTTTTGCAAACTAGGAGCAAACTACTGAGGAACACTGCTGTGTGGTAGTGTAACGGTAAACTTTTAGTGTCCCATAAAAACCTTGTAACGTTCCAGCGATAAATTGTCGCCAAAATTACTGTTTGAACATAATATTTTCTGGCGTTTCATGACTTTTAATGTCTTCAAAATCCATTTCTTTTTTGTTTTGACAAAAGATCAGTCCTTTTCGCAAACGGCATTTTAATGCGTTTCCAGCTTGAGCTCTCAGTTACGGTTTGCCCAGCATGCATGTAATCTCCACGGCAAAGCTATTAACTTTTTCACCATTTTACCCTTGGAAGATAGTGTAGTACACAGTTTTTGAAAAGTTATGCTTAATGTTTTTGATCCAATCTCAGTCTTGGTATTTCAATTTTTGTTCGCTTTTAGCAAGGCTGGAATTTCATGTGGAAAAAAGCAGCTTAAGGAATCCATTGTAATTATGAGTCTTTTAGCTTTAGTATTATTTTTTAGGAAATTTCAGAGAAGGGAAAGTAAAGTTTTAAGCAATAGATTAACAGGGTTGCGGAGGCTTGTGGTACCTAGACCAAAGCGCCGACAGTTTTGATAATAAGCACACATGTGCAGGAGGCAGAATTAGGGGGGTCGCTTTTTGGCCGATTTTTCGACCATCTCCGATTTTGCTCATTTTCACATATATATATTGTAGTCCCAATGGGTCCTCAAAACAAGACAAGAGCGTTTTGAGTAATATTGCTTCTAGCGTACTGTAGAGCCCTTCAAAGGTGACCTCGACATAACATATGTATGTAGGAAAATGAAAAAGTTAGGTTAAAAAGATTGTGGCAGAAAAATTTTTCGCTGTATGCAAGATACATTGCTACAACCTTGTTGTACATGTAAAGGACATATCAGAGAGTGCAAATAACCCTTCTGGACGAATTCTGTTGAGTGTCGGATTTTTGGCGATTTTTCAAAGTCAAAACTTTGTAAAATTGGTGCTTTTTGTACCACGAAAAGCAGGACCAGCGAAAGATTTTTGCCTCTCCTGGACGATTGGCAAACGCTACAGAAATCGCTTATAGATAGTTGCACTCTACGCATAGACAGAATTCTTATGACTATTGCTGCTCAAAAGTATATACTGCTCTCAAAAAACTTGCCACAAAATGGGCTAATTTTGCCAAAAATCATCATTTTGCACAATTTTCACGTTTTTTTAATAATTTCTCACTCGTTATCATTTCGAAAGTCATCAAAATCGGCACATAAAACTCTCAATGCCTGCCTGACATGGTAAAGGAAAATGCTGCAAGGTAGAACTTTTTTGTCGTGTCTCCTTTGATCTCTTATAGGTCGCAAAAGTCAATTTTTGAAATTTCCAAAATATTGATAAATTGGGTATCATTTGATAGCTACTGATGAGCTGGATAACATTTTTAATAGAACAATGTGTCTGAAATGAAGTATCTGAAAGTTAGAGACAGTTAAAATTTGAGGGCACAGTTAGCTGAAAAAGGCTCAGTTCACAATTAAGAATGGACTGTGAACGAATGGATGGATATTCCGGAGTCGTTTTAGCATTAAAATATTAGCCAACCCACAGAATTAATTTGAAATATTAGTTGACACAAATTTCGCTATCGTTCTGTCGCAACATGACCTTGGAGGGCAAATCACAGTGATTTTCAAGTTTTCCAACTTCATAGCTGAATATCTCTGTCACTGTTTGGTTTCGAACTCTAATGGTTTGTCTTGTTTTTGAGAACATATGTACTAGAGTTGGGACCGGTTCCAATTTTCAAAACCGGTTCCGGTTCCGGTTCTAGAGTACCGGTTCCGGTTCCGGTTCCGGTTCTAGCTTCCGGTTCCCGGTTCCAAGTAAAAAATTCGTAGTTACATTTTAACGTTATTTAATATTGGATACAGGCCCCCAGCAAGGGTTATACAATCAAAATTATAAAGTAATACTGCAAAACAATTGGAATAGGTAATGCGATAATAACCAACTGGGTTAAACTTTTTGTTTACTTAGAATTTTAAAGTTTTTGCCTTACCTTGAATTTGCTCCATTACAAATGCTGTTACTATATGCACAACATACACTAAAACTTGTAAAAAAAATTAAAACTTTAGTATGGTCGAGCAAATTGTTCGATAATTCACGGTGAGATTCTACTGTGCATCTAAATGCAGACAGCGCCTTCCGAACAGAATCTTGTAAACTGCACAACGTTTCAGTAAAACATGCTGAGAATTGAGATATACTGGAGCTTAAATTTTTATTTCTTTAAAAAGAGTTCAGACTCAGAAGCAAATAGTTTCCAAAACATTTAAATGCATTTAAAATATTTAAAAGCTGAAAGCCAAATTGGAAAGAAGAACATATATATTAAAGTTATATTTAACGAGGAAATGTACAGTCGCTTGATTACACAAAATAGCTAACAGATACTTCTACATGCTGTTCCATTATTTGAACTTTCATTGACTTTCGTCTCCGTTGCCAATAGCTTAAAAATAAGAAAATAAGTACTCAATGCCGATAGCTTAAAAATAAGAAAATAAGTACTCAACTTTCGAAGACTTCTACTCCTCTAAAATTTACTATTTTTTAAAAAATGTTGCTTAAATCTTGCGTGCTGACAACACTACCTTTTATTTACCAATTTTTTGAGAAGATATACTCAATTTCCGACTACGTCCCAACGAGCTCTCATATTTTCTATGAGGTTAATATTCAAATATGTAAGCTGGTTAAAGTTTTCATTCGGCGATGTATCGTTCACGTCTGAACGAAAGTGCCCGTCTTTCATCAATTACAATTGGAATTTTAGAACAGAAAAGTTCAAAAATTCGTTAAAATTAATTTAGAGACATTTCCACAACTGCATTTTGTAATACACACAAAATTACTTAACAAAATTTGAAAAATCAGAAGCATGAAAACAAAAAATTACGAAATTCCTTCCGGAATAAAGGAAGTAGAAATTTTCCCTTACAATACATGTTCCTAATTTTTTCAAGTATGTTTAACATTTAATTTTTGTCTTAACAGACGGGATAATGTCACTAGTGTTGATTCAAAGAAACATTTGAAATTTTTCTTAATTCTATGCCTCGGCTTCAGTGAAACCTGAAACGTGCCTCGATCGCCTGAAAAGGGGAAGCGGTGAGTTTGTGTCACCTTCAGTGGAAGCTGAAGCTGTCGTTTTCAGTTTAGGGTCTAAATTTATTCTATGGAGTGTCAGCTTCAGTTTCAGTCCCAATAATTGTACCTTCATTTCACATTTAGTTTGAAACTCTTAATTATTATCAGTCTCATCCTACATATTTCGCCTTCAGGTCTAAATTTGTTTAGTTTCAGTTCAAACTAGATTTTTAGTTTCAATTTCAGTCACTAGCTTGAAAAAAACAATATGAATGGCAACAGTGAATGGCAACCACAAAAACAAAATCCAGCTTTTGAAAAATTTAAACTCCTGCAAAAAAGTTAGTTCAAGTCCATTTTTAAGAGTGGAACCGGCCGGTTCCAAATCCTACCGGTTCCGGTTCTAAAATTCCGGTTCGGTTCCGGTTCCGGTTCCGGTTCCAACCGGTTCTAGTGGAACCGGTCCCAACTCTAATATGTACCTATTTTGTTTGTGAAAATGAGCGAAATCCGTGACTATCGATTTTGACCCAAAGCGACCCCCCCCCTTAATTAGCATTAATTATTTATTGATTAAATAACACTTTTAAGTAATTAAGCAGCTGAACCTCATCCCTCTTCCGTTGAAGTCACTTGTTTCCATTTTCTGTTGTTTTTATCTTGCTATTGATGGTTGCTAGTATTTGCTAGATAGAATAAAGATTTGGAGTATATTTTTAGTAAATATTTGTGTTTGTTTGTACTGAGGGAGCAGGAGTTTATATACATAACTATGGAGTATAGCCGTAAGTAAGCTGTCGGCCTTTTTGAGGAGAACTCTATTGTACAAACAATTTAAGCATCGTTTGTGTTTGTTAAATATTTGCGGTTTGGTATAACGAATAGGCATGGGCACGGGTAGTCGGGTACACGGGTAGTCGGGTACCCGGGTACCCGAAAATTTTCGGGTACCTGGGTCCTGCTTCGGGTACCCGATATCCAGTTAAAACCGGAAAAAACCGGATTAATCTGGATCAAGCAAAGAGAAATTTTTTGGCTCAGAAGATTTTTAACCACCGAAAATTTTTGGCTAAGAAAATTTATTACCACCGATGATTTTTTCAGTTTATTATAAAGTTTAATATATATTATAAAAAGATACTACAACAGAAAAACGAAGTACTGGGAAGAGGAATTAGTCCTGGTATTTTTCAAAACTTTTATAATTTTCTATTTTTAGATTTGTTTTTAAAATATTAAATTTACCTTGCTCTAATAATTTTTTCTTTCTTTAAAGTCCTGTTAGAGCAATATGCGGAAATCGATGAATTAATTAAAACTTAAAATTCACAAGATACAAACAAAACTATTCGCATCAAATTAGTGACTTTTGATACAACTCTTCGTTGTTTACTGAACTAGGCCTGCCCTAAACTGTAAGTAAAACAATACTAATTACCATTAGATGGTGCCAATGGTGACTGAAATGATCTTGAAAGTTTAGTGATTCTAATTTAATGCCAGATGGTCAATTCCAACGTTGAAAAAGTTTCTTCATTAATTCCCAACGCTCATTAAGTTTCAATTTTTGTCAACTTTAGCTGTTTCTAAGCTGAATTCTGAACTCAGGGCCTTTTCGCGAATGGGTTAAACGAGTTAAATTTAACTCGATCCTTTTCGCGAATGGGTTAAACGAGTTAAAATTAACTCGCCGAGTTAAGCAGAGTTAAAATTTTTAACTCTACGCTCATTCGCGAAAAGAGTTAAAAATTAACTCTTTTAACTCTACTCTTTTCGTGAATGACACGTGGAGTTAAAAACCTGCAGAGTTAAATTTAACTCTACCCTTTTCATGAATGGGTTAAATTTAACTCTTTTAACTCGCTCACGACATTTTACATTGAATTTTAACCCGCGTCTCAGCACGCGGGTTAAACGAGTTAAAGTCTTTTATCCTTTACATTGTTATTGCCGCATTTTGCGCTCGTAACATAGCGTTAAAAATGACAAGATAATCCAGCCAATAAAAGCGCAACACATGATTTCATTGGATTGTTCATAATGCTTCAAAATTACTTAAACATTTGCCAACATTCTGCTGAATTATTTACGCTAAAGTAACGAAATAGGCTACTTAACAAAATAAAAATTGATCGAACAAAATGTTTTAAACATGCTGCATTTTAAAAAATAATAATTAAATAAAATTAATTAAATTAAAATAATTAATTATCATTCTAAATAGGCTCTAAATTATTTTTTGTAAGTTATTTAACACCACCTATAAATGCAAATTTGAAGTATGTATGAGAGCTGACAACATGAAAATCCGAATCAACGGGACAATACAACTAAGCGAAAGCTCAATTTTTTTCTCAAAAAGTGGAGTAATAATTTTGCCATGAAAATTACTGTAAAACTTTAATTACTTTAAAAAATTTGAATTCTTGACTTTGAAAGGACATCTAGACAAATGATACGCGAACTTAGCTGCAACTGGTTATGTTCATCGGAATTACAATACAGGATCAATTGTTATTTCAACTACGATTCTAGGGGCAACCATTTCCATTCAAATTTGAAATCTCTACTGAATTTTAATCAACAAACATTTTTCTATTTAATTTTGCTGCACCAATCTGTTTTAGTATTAAATTTTAGTTGAAATTGACCAAAATTGTTCCAGCCATTAGGAAAACCAAGAGAATCCGATTTTTCTGAAAATAATGTACAAAGGTTTTTGAGCTCTGTCGTGATCTCAGCAAACGAACACCTGTTTTTCGGTTCAACTATTCATTAGCACTTTATTGTTTTCTAAATTGCGAGCTGGCCAAAGAAACAACGAAAACCTAGACCGAAACACTGTCTTCAGATTACTTTTCAGCGAACTCTGAAAATATACAGCTTTTCCTGAAAATCGTAAAAATCTTTGGTTGGCTCCCCTTGAATTGCAGTTTTACCCATGTCGTTAAACCATTAAAAGGTTTAACTTTTAAAACTTTGCTGCAGATTGGTCAATAATTTGTTGGAATGGATCCATGCTAAATTTTAGCAAAAATCGGCAAAAAGCAAAAAGCAAAAACTGCAAAACAGGGATTCGCCCGAATCGCCCTAGTACAGGATGACGCTGCGTTGAAGATGTAATAAATCTGTATTAATGATATGAGAAAACGTCTTCTTTTGTTGAATTACTTTATTTAAAATTTTCCAAAAGTAAAGAAGTTTTTAAAATTCTCACATGGTGAAAGCTAGACATTGCGTAAGCGAATATTATATTTAAATCTTCTCACGTATGCAGAAAGTTAAACTATACCAGTTTTAACTCTTTTAACTCCTTTCGCGAATGCACGGAGTTAATTTTTAACTCTGCCAGTTTTAACTCTTTTAACTCTTTTCGCGAATGCACAGAGTTAATTTTAATCCTTTGTCGTTTTAACTCTTTTAACTCTTTGATTTTTAACCCTGCAGAGTTAAAAGAGTTAAAAATAGGCAGAGTTAAATTTAACCCTGCGCATTCATGAAAAGGGTTAAACGGGTTAATTTTAACTCTACTCTACTCTACTCTACTCTACCCATTCGCGAAAAGGCCCTCAGAAAACGCTCCCAGATTGTTTGAACATTCATTTAACCTAATCTTGAGCCTTTAGTGACTGAGAAAGTTTATCCAAGTTGAGGGAGATGGTTGCTTCGTCTTTCTTCGGATGCAGTGGAATCGTAATGAGATAAATGAATTTGTTTCAAGGAATATTTAATAAATGTCTTGTAAACGTTTAATAAAAGTTCCAAACGACTTGCACCTCTCATCAGTTTTACGTTTAGTAAAGTTACTTCAAAAGCAAAAGGTCAGACAGAGGGAAACGAAATTGGAGCAATTCCTTTCAAGTAAAAATTTATAAAATTAATCAAAATGGAAAATGTAAACACTAATCTCAACACATAAGTCAATTTATTGAGTGAGTGAGTGTAAAATTTTACATTTGTTGTTTATAAAAGTGTAGTGTCCGATCACAAAAAAGTTAAGTTTTTACCCAAGACATTTTATTTTCTTTTTCATTGAGGTTTCATTAAGAAATTACGTAAAAGGAAACGAAAAGAAACTAGGTAAAACTTAGTACTTCGTGCAGGCTTTGCTTGTTTGCTGCCTTTTGTGCTGTTCCATTGTCCTAGAGACAAGCAGTTGAAGTTAGCTAATTTTATTTTGTCATGGGGATTTGCTCTTATAATCCAAATGCTTTCTAAAATTTGTTAACATTTAAAGATTAGAGGAAGCGGACAGGGCAACGGTGGCACGAGAGTCAGAAAATTTCTGATCTGAGCGCGGTTATAAAATAAAAATTAAAAACTAATGTTGTCCGTATCAGCATCAGCTTCTGATACCGTGACAATTAATTGAAAGTCCCTACAATCCATTTTAAGTCTTTAAAACTTCGTTCAAATAACTTAGGAATGAAAATCTATCCAATCTAAGCTCAATGTGAATAAGGACCCCTGAAAAATTTAAATTTCAAAATGGCCAAATCCGAAAAATGGGTTAAAAATTCCTCGGGTACCCGAAAAAAGCCAAGAGCTCCGGTACCCGGGTACCCGAGTACTGTCTCCGGTGTACCTGGGTACCCGGGTAGTGTCGCAATTACCCGACATAGGGCTTCGGGGTAGTACCAGGTACCCGGGTCCAAATTTTTGACCCGTGCCCATGCCTAAT
>JASAND010010996.1:0-14684 GCA_030248195.1 Trissonchulus latispiculum
ATAACGGTTTAGAATCAAAGTTTTTCAGACAAAATCAGATTAGTAGTTTAACATTAACATTACCATGAACTTCTTACATGGAGCTTGAGAAAAATAAAACCAATACGTACCGTTGCTGCTGAAAATAGTTACTTATAAATAATTCTAGCTCCAATTTTATTTGCAACCAGCATTTTCTATTTGAAAAAACGTTTTGATCTAGTTTAGTGACTATGTTGTAGTATATCGGTAGTTAAATGCTTTGTAGCAGCGAGCAGCAGCTGAAGCCTAGCAAGTACTCACCGCAACCAATACGAAAATAAACTCAGAATTTTCGTTTTCATTAAATATTAGAGATGAAATCGTTAGGATGATCCATTTATGTATTCAGTATATTTTTGAAACGGCAGCAATATATACATATATATATATATATACACATATATATACTCAAAATTTTTAATTTTACTTATCTATTTTCTCTTAAAAATTTCAAGAATGAAATGAAGTTGAAGTTAAGTTTTTTAGTTTACAAGTCGGTCAAGCTTACTTGTCTAATAATTTTGCAAGCTGGTTTGGTTAATCGCTGTAAGTAGACTTAATTTTGCTACTACCGCGAATGAATTTCAAGGAAACCATTTTATTAAAAGCACTGCTGAAAAATTCAGAAAAGCACAAGCTAAAATTTGGGATCTTTTGCACTTTCCCACCCCCCAAGCTCTAACTTTTGATTTTTTTGATCAATAACTTTGAAATTTGGTGTGGGTGCATACTGGAGGCTGATGAATTCAAAAATTTTAAAATTTTAAAAAATCTTTAATAATTTAAAATTTTAGTTTGGTAAGGGGACACCAAGGGGAACCTAACCAAACCAAACCTGAAGTTGTAGACTTAACATGTAAGCTTATATATACTGAGCTAACGAAAAGCTGAATCGAAAAATGGATTTCAGATTCGTACTCAGCTCTAGAAAACCCCTGTACGCAAGTTTTCAGCAAAAAATTTTCAAAAAAGGTTTTGGTTCCCCTTGGTCCCTCTCCTTACCAAACTAAAATTTCAAATTTCTTAAAAAATTTTTAAATTTTTAAATTCATCAGCCTCCAGTACACCCACACCAAATTTCACAGTTATTGGTCAAAAATTAAAAGTTAGGGCTGGGGATGGGGAGCGCAAAGGAACCAAAATTTGGAACACCCAACACATCAAGGACTCAGAGATTGGCAAACCTTGTTAAATTTTTGTTTGTAGAAGTATTAAAATAACTACTCATGGAAGCCTATATTTAACCCTAATTTATAAAAAGTATATAATGGAAATGGACAACAGAAATTCACTTAGCATGACGTGCATAAAAAATTAGTTAACGAAACATCAAAGTCTACTTATTCGGGTTCAGAGATACGCGGGCAGGGGGGGGGGGTGGGGGCGGAAGCCCCCAGTAAAAGTCACACTCTTAGCGCGGAAAATAGCTTCTAGACATTAATTTAGAGCACCCCCCCCAGGCATTTATATTTTAGTTTCAGTAATAAATTTCCGTTGGTTCGTTAACTGCAAAAAAATCCGGATCCGAATGGTTTTTCTGCCGTATCTGAATCATCTGCACCATCCGGCAGGATCCGGATATCCCTAATACAGACACAAAAAGTTTTGAACCAAGAAACCAAAATTTTCAAAAAGCTCCAATTTTGAGCTGGTGGGCTGCCACACCCCAGTCCACCGTCATGTATTTAGTGCTTTTAATACGTACTTTTATCCCAAATTTCAGGGTATTTTTAGGGATTTTTTTTCCGGGGGGGGGGGGGGCTGCCCGGGGCCCCCCCCCCCCGGGCCCGGGGGGGGGGGAAGAAAATTTGGGGGGGGGGGGATTTTTTTGCAAAAATGAGCCAAAAAATTGTATTTTTGGGGTATTTTGCATGGTGAAACGCAAAAAAGTTCTCAAAAATGCCAGGATTTAAGCTAAAAATAGCTATTTGGACGAAAAAATTTCCGGCGACGCCGGAACATTTTTGAATTTTGGCCTATTTTTGGCACACTTTGGGGCCTCGAACAACTCCGGGGGGGGGGCCGCTAAGATCCCGGGAGGGGGCGATTTCGGGGGGGGGGGGCGGGGGGGCAAGGCATTTTCGGGGGGGGAAGGTCAATTTCGGGGGCCCCCCCCCCCCCCCTGTAAAAAATACCCTGAATTTAGTTCACATAATAGTTGCTCGATGATGATGTTGATGCTATAGGACCTGTGACATGTTATATAGTTATATAGAGGTCGGGGAAAACCAATCCGCAAGTGGTGGGGAAAAAACCAATTTTTGCTTTTGTTGCCAAACTCCCAAAAATGGTTATATATATATTAGTTGCTCAAAAGTCATTCACATAGCAAGTTTAATGCGTTCTTTCACGTGAACAGTTCAAAATTGCATTTGGACTTGGCAATTTTGTGCTAGCCGGTAAAAACCTCATTTCGGCGGATCGATTGTTTGGCTCAGTTAAAGTGGTCAAAAAGTACTCTGAGACATGTAAGACATCTGAGACAGACAGGTTAATGTTTGCAAATATTGATTGACGGCGTACTGGTCATGTCTGAGACAGCCGGTCGGTCGCACAGACAAGCCACGGAAGATCAGTGACCCACACCCCCCTTAGACCTGTTCGATCGCTTCCGGTTGAGAAAGTAAAGGCTAAAGGCATACATAAAGTACAGATACAGTAAATCCGACACAGAAACTTTTGGTGGATGGTTCCATGGCGAAAGTTCTTCTGTTCACTTAGGGCTTTCATTTGACACCAAATTTGACCACTTTAAAAGATTTTATTTTTGACCCAAAATCGCCTATATAAGTCCCCACCCCACCCCAAACCAGCACTCTACAGCCAATTTGGGTACGCAATTCTATGACAAAAGTTGCTCAGCTCACTTAGGGCTTTCATTTGATACCAAATTTTACCACTTTTGAAAAATTTAATTTTCGACCACTTAAGGCGGTGATTCCTTTTGGGCACATATTGTTGTTTGGCGGCGTAAATCAAGATGAAATTTGATGAAACTTTCCGAAATAAGTTCTTTTAACGTTCTAACACCCTCCGCGCAATCCCGATTCAAAAATTCGAGATTACCGGTCAGAGTGGTTTTTTCCAATTTCTGAACGTTTGGCAGCTGCTATACAGTTATGACTATATTCATTCAAAAGATCTCATTGAGCTTCACATTTTTGCTTTTTAAAGTAAGTTTCTAGCTTTCCTCTACCGTGAGATATAGCCGATTTTCTTGTTTTGGGGTCGAAAACTTGTCATTTTTGCAGAAATCAAATTATCCAACATTTCTTGAACTACTCAAGCCGTAAAATCAAACCAAGGGCGTCGATCTGAAGGTCTCACAGGGACAAATTATCCGACGCATGATCGCCTTCCAACTGCTATCCTGTAGGCTGCTATCTTAAAAAATGTAGTTTTTGGAAAAACACGACCAATTTCTTTCCAAAGATTGTGGAGCATTCACCATGCAAGCTGGAGGGCTGCTACTGAACAAATGTGTTCTGCACAAATATACCCAGGGACGATTTTTTTAGTTACCCCGATTGCTGCTTTCTAGCTAAAGTAATTGCTTGACAAATTTGGAAAAAGCAGGCAAAATACAGGTTACGCACACATTTCAGCTCATTTCTCCATAACGAAGTGCGATTTCACAATAATTAAAAAATCGTCCCCAGCTATTTGATGGAGGTATCAAATGATATAACCGATGTCTCGCGGAAAAATTTACTTGAGTCTGCAAAAATTCTGGAAAATTATACTTCTTCTAAAATGTGTTAAAAATGTTTTAGAAAAGCAACATTAGTTTCGTGGCATGTATTAAAAAGAGAAAATGTCAAGCTACATTTTGATATAAAAATGGCTTCTTAACTCCAAGTAATGCATGAGTAATAATGGTGCAAACTTTATGTGACCAAAGGGAATCACCACCTTAACCCCCCCCCCAGAAAACCCCTACAGACAAAGTTTTGAGAGGCCAGGTAAAGCCTACTATGGACCTCCAGGAAGTGGTTTCCGACTTCACCCTCCCGACGGCAAAGTAGAACCAGCCCAGCAATATAGGAATGCCGAACAGCAAAACAGATACCGGGAATGAGCTGAACAAACCAGAAAACCCCTATAGACAAAATTTTGAGAAAAGGTAAAGGTAACCCCCAAAGAATTCTCCTACCCAAGTCAAGGTATAGGGTGCCGGTGCTCATCCCCGGATACACAGCCCTTGAGCCAGGAGTGCCACCTCGAATGATGACTACAGCCGTGGAGGAGGGACCAGCTCCTCAAGGCAGATGCCCTACACGGTCTCCTGTTAGTCCAGGGTTCATGCGGACTTTTCAGTTTCAATTTCCAGGTTTTTCCAGGTTTTTCAAGGTTTTCAGCGGCAATTTTCCAGATTTTGTATTATTAAATTTTGATCAAATTTGTGTAAATTTGGAGCATTTTTGGGGTACCAGGGCCTTAAAACCAGCGATGCACTAGACTCAAGCCTGACAACCAGGTCCCTGACCTGTGATTACAGTAAGGGTAAACAATGACGGCAGTTGTTAGGGTTTTGAAAGTGGGGGGGGGGGGGCTTCGCCCCCCCCCCGCCCGAGGGCGGGGGACGGGGGGGGGCTTCCGAAAAGTGGGGGGGGGGGGGGACCCAAAGGGAAAATATACCGAAATTTTTAGCGAAAAATTAGCATTTTTAAGGTAAAAACGCAAAAAATCGCTGTTTTTAAGCTTAAAATGAGCTTATAAGTCCATAAATTAGCTAAAAATTGAGAAAATTTTTGAAAATTTGACCTCAAAAACCTAATTTTTTGACACTTTTGGGCGACCCCCAAAAAAGTGGGTGGGGGCTTGCCGAAAAGTGGGGGGGCTCCGAAAAGTGGAGGGGGAACCGAAAAGTGGGGGCCCCCACCCCCCCCCCCCACTAAAAAATGCCAGAAACATGGGCTGGGTTTTTCCGGAAAAAATGCGGAAAACTAGTTTTTCGGCTTTTCCAGTGTTTTAACCGTTTTTCGATTATGCCAATGGCTTTAAACTGGCTTTTGGAGCGCTACAAAGTTCAAACTTTAACGAATTAAAGAGTTAAACATTATTTTAAATCTACAAATAAAAATCTAGACAGCTTCAAAGAATTTTAAAAAATTTTCAATTTTTTAAATTAATTCGGAAAACTTCCAAAAAATTGTCAACGTTTTCGCAAAGTTCTCAAAAATATTTGAACGTATCGGGTTTTCCGGTACCCATCGTGCGGTAACTATTGGCATTTTCAATCAAACTTTTGGAAATATGAAAGCTAAAAATAAAAATATCTTCACAAAATTTGTAATTCGTTAAAATCCAAAAAAGTAGTGTTAAAGTGTTAAAAATACAAATCTAGTGTTAAAAAGTGTAAAAAAACTCTTCAAAAGTCTGAAAACTACAGAATGACTAACGAATGTAAAATTGTTTTAATATAAATTTACTCTTTTTACAATTTACAGTCCTATTACAAATTTTTAATTACGATGGCGTAAATTTCTAAAAAATCGCTTGGCGTTATAAACGCAATAAAAACACTTTCAAGTTCTATGCACCCAAATAATGTAAAACCTGGTCAGAGTAGAGTATTTGGTACTCATTCTGGGCTACTAAACAGGTATTACGATGGACTATTGCTCTTATTGCCGGCGGCGCGAAAATTTTATGAAAAATGGGCGTTTTCCACATGGCACGTAAATTCCTGGGAGGGTCAACAATTTCGGGGGACTTCCCCAGATTCTCCTCCCCCCCCTGGCTACGCGCCTGCGCAAGGGTCTGGGGGAGCAGTCCCCCAAAAACTGAAGACAATTTTTAATTTTGGATTAAGTTTGCTCTTAAAAATTTTGAATTCTTTTGCTTGAACAGTTAAGAAGATTTCGCATTTTAGTTTGCTATGTCAAGTCAAAATAGAAACAGAACAACACATATACATAGTACATGTGCCTAGGCAGAAAATATATAAGCATCTGCAGACAAAAGAATGAATGTAGAATCGAAGAAATAAACGGGGGTCTAGGGGAGGCAGCTCCACCCCCCCTCAAGAAGAAGCTAGCGTCCAAACTACAGCAAATTGTCTCAAGAAATTAATTTAGACCACCCTTGAAGTTCCAATAACCGAATTTTCCGGCTGCGTATTTTTAAGCTCGATTGCGTAAATGCGTAGATTTTTTTAAAACATCGTGCAATCAACGGGAAATTTGGGAGGGTGGGTGAGGAGCTCCACAAAAGAAGAAAAAGTTTTTAAAGAAGGACCTACTGGATAAATTTTCAGTATAATTTTCGATAATCGTAATTATTGGTAATGTTCGCCTTTTAGGGGAAAGTTTTCAGTTTTCTGTGTTATGAAAATAAAATTTAAAATAAAAAGTGTAAGGAAAGGCGTATTGCTATAAAACACACAATGTCAAGTAGAAAACTATGTACAAAACAAGAATGAAAAGCTGACAAACCGGGATACACAAAATCACAATTCGGGCAGTTTTATTAAGTTTCAATGGTAAATATAAGAACTTTGGCGAAATTTTGCAATCAATCACTAAATTCCAGGTTTTTCCAGGTTTTTCCAGGTATTTACCCAGATTCCAGGTTTTTCCAGGTTTTTCCAGGTCGCATGACCCTGCTGTTACCTTCCCACAGCAGCTGGCTTTTTCCTACAGGAGGACGGGTGGGGGCCCACCCATAGTCGCCCCCCCCCAGAACTCTAAAATGCCCGGAAAAATAGGGTTTTGAGGGTAAATTTTGAAAAATTTTTCCGGCTTCGCCGGATTTTTACTCATTTTTAAGCATTTTTAGCTATTTTAAGCTTAAATTTAAGTTAAAAATAGTTAATTTTTTAGCTCAGCAGCAAAAAATAGCTATTTTTAGGCATTTTTTGAAAAAATTTTCTTCCCCCTCCCAGAAATTTTTGCCAAGGAAAAAGCCAGAGCAGTGGTACCCATTTACCGACCAATTAAGGATGGATAGCTGGGTTGGCTAGAACCCACGGCGAACCGATATGTGCTTAGTCCCTTGCTCAAGGGGATTTGTGAAAGCCTTGTAGCAGCGGGATTCGAACCTCGGACTATCGTATCCGAAGTCGAACGCCTTAACCACTGGCCGGCACGGCACTTACTTAATGGTACTTACTTAGCTGTAAATCTGGTAACCTTAACATGCTACTAGTTCATTTCTCGTTCTCGGATAAATATTAACTACGTGACAATTATTTTTATTTCTTTTATTTATTTTCTTATGGAATATTTCTTGAAACTATTGAAATCCAACATCGACATGTAAATTTTTATAAACTGGTAAAACTGACTGTGGGAATCGATTTTCCGTGCTAGAAAACCATTGTATGAAAGATTTGAGCTTTTAAAGTTGAATAGATAGCGAGAAATTTCGATTTTTCATTTTTCAAATTTTCGCCATTTTTGACGGGCCACTGTGGTCGCTAGGGAACAGATAGGCAAACGCAACCTGGACCACTAGTTAGTTCAATATATGTAATTTCTGAATATAGAGCAAAATCAGCTCCAGCTCGTAACGTTCGACCTGAGCGACGACCACAAAAATGGCCACTTTTCGCTCTGAGCCGACATTGCGGCGCCACTGCGGTTCAAAAAGTTGCGATTCTGAAATTCTTTAGAGGGTACTACTAGACCCTATAGTCCTTTAGGTTGGCCCACCGCTGCAGTGCACGTGAAAGCGGCGAATATTATGTACAATACAACCATCAAATAGGAGAAACCGGAAAAAACATCGCCGCCATAACCGGTCCGGGGTGCAACTTTTTAACGGTTGGTGATACGGGGCTGAAACTCCACGGATATACTAAACTCGATGTGCTCTACAATTTGCGCATAAAATCTGAGCAGGATTTTGCGCAGCTTCTGCGCAGCTTATTTTACACTGCCTCCAGCCACTTTTCACATATATTATAGGGGTCACTGCCACGACCCCTATGATATGCTGTATTAGGTTAATGCGTATTATCTTAAGGTGCTGGTTTCCTTTCGAGTATTTTCACAAATCCCCTTGAGCAAGGGACTAAGCACATATCGGTTCGCCGTGGGCTTCAGCCAACCCAGCTGTCTATCCTTAACTGGTCGGTAAATGGGTACCACTACGATGGGAAGGTAACAGGAGTCTGTGTTCTGTCGTAATGCCTCATGAAGGGCTGGCCCCCCTTCCACAGATGTAGTCAGCATTAGAGTTGTCACTCCTGGCTTCGGGCTGTGAATCCGGAGATAAGCACCGGCACCCAATAACCTTCTGTAGGTTGCAGTTCTCTCCAGGGGTCACTTTACCTTTTTTACTCAAAATCGCCTAAGTTCCCACCACAGCACTCTACAGCCACTTTGTGTACGCAGTTCTATGACAAACTTTGCTCAGCTGACTTGGGCTTATATTTGATACCAACTTTGACCACTTTTGAATAATTTTATTTTAGACCACTTCACCACCCACCCGACTGACCCTTCATACGGCAAATTGGCACCAGCCTAGCAAAATAGGTACGTCGGACGGCAGGGTTGGGCGAGACCGAGATTTCACCGAGACTGAGACCGAGAACGAGACCGAGGCCAAGGTACCGAGACCGAGACCGAGACTGGCCAAGTCTCGGCTTTTGGGCGAGACCGAGACCGAGACCGAGACTAGCAATTTTAAGCTTAAACTTAATTTCCACCAGTTTTTGAGGCGTAGGGTCAGTATTAAGGGCTTTAACACATAAACATACGGTTTTAGCACATCGTCAGTTAATTTTCGTTACATAAATTTAAAATTTTCGCTGAAATTAGATGTTTTCAAAAAATTTCCGGTCTCGGTCCGAGACCGAGACTTTTGGGTGAGCGAGACCGAGACCGAGACTGGTCAAGTCTCGGCTTTTGGGCGAGACCGAGACCGAGACTCCCAACCCTGTCGGACGGCAATACGGATACCGGGAATGAGCTGGGCGCACCAGAAAACCCCTATAGACAAAGTTTTGAGAGGCCAGGTAAAGCCTACTATGGACCTTCAGGAAGCGGTTTCCAACTTGACCCTCCCGACGGCAAAGTAGAACGAGCCCAGTAACATAGGCACGTCGGACGGCAAAACGGATACCGGGAATGAGCTGGGCGCACTAGAAAACCCCTATAGACAAAGTTTTGAGAGGACAGGTAGAGCCTAACCTCCAGGAAGCGGTTTCCGACTTGACCTTCCCGACGGTAAAGTGGATCCAGCCCAGCAAGATGGGTGGGTCTGACGGTAAAACTGACTGTGGGAATCGATTTTCCGTGCTAGAAAACCATTGTATGAAAGATTGAGCTTTTAAAGTTGAATAGATAGCGAGAAATTTCGATTTTTCATTTTTCAAATTTTCGCCATTTTTGACGGGCCACTGTGGTCGCTAGAGAACTGATAGGCAAACGCAACCTGGACCACTAGTTAGTTCAATATATGTAATTTCTGAATATAGAGCAAAATCAGCTCCAGCTCGTAACGTTCGACCTGAGCGACGACCACAAAAATGGTCACTTTTCGCTCTGAGCCGACATTGCGGCGCCACTGCGGTTCAAAAAGTTGCGATTCTGAAATTCTTTAGAGGGTACTACTAGACCCTATAGCCCTTTAGGTTGGCCCACCGCTGCAGTGCACGTGAAAGCGGCGAATATTATGTACAATACAACCATCAAATAGGAGAAACCGGAAAAAACATCGCCGCCATAACCGGTCCGGGATGCAACTTTTTAACGGTTGGTGATACGGGGCTGAAACTCCACGGATATACTAAACTCGATGTGCTCTACAATTTGCGCATAAAATCTGAGCAGGATTTTGCGCAGCTTCTGCGCAGCTTATTTTACACTGTCTCCAGCCACTTTTCACATATATTATAGGGGTCACTGCCACGACCCCTATGATATGCTGTATTAGGTTAATGCGTATTATCTTAAGGTGCTGGTTTCCTTTCGAGTATTTTTTACTCATGCGGCTTTAATCCTTTCCTAAATGGCTAAAACTTACAAACTAACCTATTTCCGTGCTCTTTAACATTCTGGGACCAGTCTCGTATTTCTAGGACAAAAGATAAGAAAGTTTTGGTTTTTGGCCTTAGGCTCCCAGTAGGTAGACAAGACACGGGATTGGTTGTTATGGCTGGAAAGAGGACACGAAAATGAACATTTCTGCTTTTACAACATTTGCGCCATCTCCAGAGGTTAAGTCAGTATAAGCAAAAAACTGTTTTTAGGGTCAAAAAATGGCCATTTTCGAAAAAATCAGTTTTTTCAAAATACCAGCCAAATGCCATATATATGTTAAGGACAAAGTTGGCTTATTTATACTCAATCGATGCGGCGTCCAAAATGCCCATTTTTCTTGGTTTGGGTTAAAATGTGTCGAGTAGTAAGAAAACTCAATGCAAAGTTGCGAAATTTCGTGTTACCGTACATTTGGCCGATTTTCTCGACCGTTAAGACCTGCTGAGCCAAATCCAAACAAACGTCCCTCCCTCGACCCATATGTCCGTCATATAGTGGTATATACAAAAAGAACTTTTGGCCGATTCTTCAGCTTTGAGAAATCGATGTTCAAAAATTTTTTGTCAAAATTCATCCTGTTAGATGTCAGCATGTCAGAAAATTTCTGCTATTTTTTGCTAATGTTGCCAGTTTCGTAAGCTCATGTGAATGTACGGATAATAAGGTTTAAAACGATGTATATATAAAGCTCTTTTCAACTCCCAAAATTACGAAAGTTATAGCGTTTTAAAAAATCACCACAAAAACACTGCACAAAAGGATACCACCACCTTAAGTAATTAGTAGATATTATATATTATATAGTGCACTTTTAACCTAGTCCTTAAATCCTAATAATGTCACCCATATTGCATTTTTTATGCTCTATCGGAGCGTTTTTATTCTTGTACATATATATAAGGTATGTATTCGTATTTCAAATAGTTTTGCAAAACCAAAACTCAAAACTGCAAAATAAACAATACAGACAAGGAAAATGTAAAAATACCTAAAACTTCTGCATATCAAAGTAGAAGATTGAAAACAACTCCGCAACTGACAGCGCCAAGCCATCATTAACAGGGATGGAATCTATATATATATATATATATATATACCTATATATAACGCATATAGGCAAGAAATATATATATGACGTTTAGTGATGGGGACTGGATATCCGCACACTGGGTTGTACTTTACTGGGGGGGGGGCGGGGGGTGCCCCCCGGTTTCCCCCACTCCACCGTCCCCCCATAGGCGTACCACCTGTTTGGGTTGGGGGGAGTAGAAGGTCCAAATTTGGCTCGGGGGGGACCCCACCAAAATCCGAAATTTGGGGGGAGGACCCCCCAAAACTGTACCCAAGTTTTTTTAGCTAAAAATGCTCCTTTTTCGATGCACAGTACAAACGTATATACGTACTCAAAAGCTTCCGTCAATAGTTTTCGTATGCGAAATAGGGCTTGAAAATTGACAAATTTGTGCTAAAATATGCCTAAATTAGCCCAGATTATGGTCTATAATTGCGTATATTATCTTTTAATTGCTATAAATATATAACCATCTTTAGCTCTTTATATATAGCTGACTTATAGCCATTTTTTCCAAAACTTTTCAGAAGTTGCAAAAAAATTATTCAAAAATTTTGCATTTTTTACTTGGTTTGGTTCATAATTGCGTATATTATGCTATAACCATCTTTAGCTCTTTATAGCTGATTTATAGCCATTTTTCAAATTTTTTCAAAAATTTTGGGAAGTTGCAAAAAATTATTCAAAAATTTTGCATTTTTACTTGGTTTGGACCCAATTTTAAGGGGGGAAGGAGGTTTGAGCTCGGCTTTGGGAGGAGTACTTGAGGTCGGGGAGGGGGGTCTCGCCTCTCCGTGGGGGGCAGGGGTTTTTTGCGCATATTCCTGTGAATATGCACACTTTTTTCCAAAATGCACAATCGAATTTAAAAATGCACACATAAATGCACAGTCACATTTTGCTTGCGCTAACCACAAAATGCTCTAAAAAATTTCCAAAGTGCTTTAAATCTTAAAAAAGCTCTAGCTTTACTTCCGCTTTTTCTTATGTACTATTTTTCAGTCATGGCAACGTCGCAACGACCTTTCTTTGTTTTATTCTTCTTCACTAAAGCCACTAATTAATTATTGAAATATTTTTGCTTTAAAGTATTTACAAGTAGGAAAAATGCTCCTTGCAGTCGCATAAAAATACAATATGAGCCAGAAGGACAGCATTCAATTCGAAAAAGGACAAGATTTAAAAAACCAGCATTTATATAGTTGTGTAAAGAACAAGATTTAGAAGTTTAATATGAGCAGCTCCCTTTCTCGGGCTCATATTGACGCCTTGGGAACGATGTTGTGTACACAATTTAATTCGATGCCAACGAATAAAATTTGATCAAGTGCGAATAAAATTTGATCAAGTGTAACAGGCATTGCTCAGAGCCGGGCCCTGGGAGCTTGCGCCGAGTAAGTTAACATGCGACTTAGAGTATCGTTAATATCACACTATTTACGCACATACCAGAAAATAAATCGTAATTACAATCATATACTGCGTGTAGAGAAATACGTATATACGTATATACCAGGGATAATAAACCATAATCTGTGCTGTTTTTACAAAACGCACTTCATTTTCAGCAAATCCTTTTTATCATCGCTGCCAGCATACACCATTAGCTAGCTGTCGCATACCATTAGCTTCTTTGTCACAGGTCTAGTATATATACGTAGTCATTAAAGTATATCTGACTGAATGCTCTATCAGATTCGTATGGACAGAAACACGAAGGAAAAGACTTAGAGAAACCACTCCTTATGGGCTGTCCGCACGGCGTCAATATGGGCCCGAGAAAGGGAGCTGCTCATATTAAACTTTTAAATCTTGTCCTTTACACAAGTAAATGCTGGCTCATTATATACACATTTTAAATCTTGTCCTTTTTCGAATTGAATGCTGTTCTTCTGGCTCATATTGTATTTTTTATGCGACTGCAAGGAGCATTTTTCCTACTTGTCCTATTTCCTTTTTGGCAGTGTTTACGGTCCATTAACATATACGTACCACGAATGTGGGAAGGTAACAGGAGACTGTGTAGGCATCTGCCTAGAGGTATCCTCCACGGTTGCAGTCATCAAGTCAGTCAAGTGGCACTCCTGGCTCAAGGGCAAAGAAAAACCGGGGATGAGCACCGGCCCCGCCCCCATACCCTGTAAGGGTGGGAGACTTCTCCAGGGGCAACCTTTACCTTTACCTTTTATGAAAGAAACTTTAAAAATTCCCCAATAATTACGTATATACGTAACAGTCAATCAAGCCATAGAACAAAGACGCTTGAAAAGTACCAATTTCTCCATTTTTCTTGATTTTGGCAGAAAATCCCTCATCCACTACAAATAAGAATATTTTAGAAAGTTTTGTGTAGTTTGTTATAAGCCATGCTGTACTTCAGCAGCACTCTACTGAAGCGCAACCAGACGCAAGCGTCACTGCCAAAGTAGTAAAGTTATTCGGCATGATTTGTAATGTTATCATGCACGTGCCTGCAGAATTTCAGGCGATTGCTATTTATCTGTTGCTATTATTAGGCTGTGCTGTACTTGAGCAGAACTCTACTGCAACGCAACCAGATGCAAACTTTACTGTCAGTGAAAGAAGCATATTTGGTACGATTTCTAATGCACTGCCGTACTAATAAGCAAAATTTCGGACGATTGCAACTTTTGTGTAGCTATATATATAGTTATAGGCCGTGCTGTACTTCTGCAGCACTCTACTGCAGCGCAACTAGACGCAAACGTTACTGTCAAAAAGCGAGACTCGAATCTTTAATAGTTTGTCATGTCCTAAACTATCTGTATGCCAGTGGCGGATCCAGGATTTTGTAAAGGGAGGGGCCCCAGCTCAAAAGAGTTCAAGATAAAAGATAAGAATTATGAATATATATACCAGCCCTGAGATCTTAAACGTTTGTCGAAAGTGTATGGAGATAGTTCTAAGTTGTGATGCCTGATTGAAACCAATTCAACGTTCTAAGACTGTTGAGATCAATGAAACCAATTTAGTTTGCCTCTTCTTTGGCTATATGTAACATTCACCATTCAGGTTAAATTCTTCAGTTTGCGCAGTTTAAAACTGTTTTGGCGAAAGGAATTTTGTCAAATGTGCAAAACGAGAACCAGAACGAGAAAGGCGTGCGCGGAAGCACTTAAAAGATAGAGGAAACTTTTCTGATTCAGAATATATATACTAACCTTAACGCAATACGTTACGTCGTTAGCAAGTTATGAGCGTTTAAAGTTGAGAGGTTATATAAGTTTTCCCATGGTTTCCCTAGGCAGCATTCTATATGTAAATTTATACTATATTGCCAGGGTATTTTTCCCGGGGGGGGGCGGCCCCCCCCCCGAAAATGCCTTTCCCCCCGAAATCGCCCCCTCCCGGGATTTTTGCTTCCCCCCCCCGGGATTTTTTGGAGGCCCAAATTTTTGCCAAAAATAGGCCAATTTTCAAAAATTTTCCGGCTTCGCCGGAGATTTTTTCGGAAAAATAGCTATTTTTAGCTTAAATCCTGGTATTTTTGAGCACTTTTTGAGTTTCACCATGCAAAATACGCCAAAAATACCATTTTTTGGCTCATTTTTGCAAAAAAATCTCCTCAGCAATACGTA
>JASAND010010997.1:0-32391 GCA_030248195.1 Trissonchulus latispiculum
ATGTTGAATGTGGAAATTCTTCATTTGTTCTGACTACTATCCTGGCTTTTTCCTAGGCAAAAATTTCTGAAGGGGTTCACGGATATTTCTAGCGGACTGGGTTTTCTCTAGGCCAAAAAAGTGGGGAGATAAAATGCGCTAATATTGCTAAAGGAACGGTAACATTGCGTGTTTTCTGCGTATATTCTAAAGCTAAGCTAACAAGTGCTCACGAATCAAGTTTTAGTACCAACATAGACGTTTTTGACCGAAAAATTCCGGCGACGCCGGAAAATGTTTGAAATTGTCCAAAAGTTTGCTCTTCAGTTGTTTAATTGTTTTCATTGAAGAGTCAGAAGTTACGAAGCTTGGTACATATATATATACACTACACATGCAGGATTCGTATACATAATCAGACACACAGCTACATACCAATTCATAAGAGGGTACATAATACGACAGATTGTATATATAGAGGTCGGGGAAAAACCAACCCGCATGTGGTGGGGGAAAACCAACCCCCCCCTTTTGGGCGATGGGGATGAGCTAGCGGGCCCAAATTTGGCGTGCAAGCTGGCAGGGCCCATTCCACCTACCACATGAAATTTGAGCAAAATCGGACCACTTTTGACCATTTTTTGACATTTTGAAAATTTTGGCATTTTCGACCCTCCCCAAAAATTCAAAATTTGCTATTTGCTGTTTGAAGGCCTGTAGAAAATTTTCCATAGTAGTTAGATAATAACCTTTAATAGTTTCTATGAGAACAACATGTGCTCTTTCCAAAAATGCGACGCTTGGCAAGCGCCAGCAGAATTTCAAAAAATGGGAAAATAAAACCAAGGGGTGGGAAAAAACAATTTTTGCTTTTGCTGCCAAACTCCCAAAAATGGTTCTTAGTTGCTCAAAAGCCATTCGCATAGCAAGTTTAATGCGTTCATTTACGTGAACAGCTCAAAATTGTATTTGGACTTGGCAATTTTGTGCTAGCCGGTAAAAACGTCATTTCGGCGGATCGACTGTTTGGCTCAGCTAAAGTGGTCAAAATGTACTCTGGGACAAAGAAATACGCTGCATTTTAACATAGAAACTGGCAAATTTGATGAAACCTAGCCAGTTGATGCTGCAAATTTTGATGTTTGATTTCTCACTTATTATAAGGAATATCGCAAAAATAACTGCAGGTATGAAGTCAGCGACACCGATTTTACCTGTCGCGTGCATAAAATCGCTAATATGAGTTACCTTGGCCGAATATGGGGGTTGCTTTTCCCCCATCGGTTGGTTTTTGGTTTTTTACCCCTGCTACTTAACCGTTAATTACTAATTAACGACAGGACCTAGAGAGGCGATTTCTATACCAAAATGACCGTCTAGACAGGGCTTGATAAGAAAACTATTTATAGCTGGATTGCTCCACGGAGTTAGTAGTTCTGCAAAGTCCAAAAAGTGACTACCTTGGTTTGTTTCCCCGACATCTGTAATTAAAATTTATCAATATTTTGCCTATTTAGTCTGTTAGTGGATAGATATAAGCCTGACAGTAACTTTGCTTCATTTTTATTTGCAGCAATCTTCCAAGCCAGAAACTCAGATGTCAGTGAAGCGGCTATTCATTGGTGGGCTTAAGGAAATGCACAACGAGAACAGCATTCGTGAACACTTTTCTCAGTATGGAAATGTTGAAAATGTAGACATTCTCAAGGATCCTGCAACCGGCCGCCTCCGTGGTTTTGGTTTTATCACATTCACTGATTATGACGCTGTTGACAAGGCTGTCTGTAGGTTTACCTCTGCACTCGTTTGCTCTGCTATTAGCTTGCCGTTGCACATCTCGAAGTTTTGCAGTCGCAATTTACGTAAACGTGAAATACTGTTTATATTACTCCTATGGCGTTGTCCATTTCTTGAAAGTTACAAAGTTTTCGTTTTCTGGGCTGATTTATTTTTCTTTTATTTTTTTAATAAATTCAATTTTTTCTTTCTGTTTTTCGTTTTCTCGTAAATTCATTTTTGTCCTAGTTTATTTCGTAATTGAGGGTAGTGCTCTTAATTGCAGTGGACAAGAAGCACTCCATCAACGGCATGCAGTGTGAAGTGAAGAAAGCCCTGTCCAAGGAGGAGATGAGTAAAGTTCAGCAGACGGCCAGAGAGCGAGAGATGCGGGCCTCAAGGACAAGAGGCGGCGGAGCTGGTGGTGGAGGTGGCGTTGGGATCGGAGCCATGGGCGGATACGGAGGAATGGGCGGAGGTGCCCCGTCGTCCGGAGGTCCCGGTTGGGGTGGGGGCGGAGGTGCTGGTCCCATGGGAGGAGGCGGCTACGGCGGAGCTCAGCAGGGCGCCGGGGGTGCTGGATGGAGAGGTTGGTCTGAGTCGTTTGTGTTTGTTTGTTTTCAGTTGGGCTGTTTTGTTTTGTCTGTGTGTCTAAAATGGGACAGGGAACACTATTTGGGTGATTCAGGATACAATACATACATATATAATTTGTAGCCGGGCGTTTGCCTCTCGGGTTGTCTTCCTTTTTGGCTTATTTATGTTCATTGTGATTTTGTTGTTTTCGTTTAGGACAAAGCTGGGGGCAACAACAGGCAGCAGCTAGTTGGAATCAAGGTATTTTCCTTTGTGTTTTCTGCAATGTTACCTTCGCTGAAGTTACCATGTAGCTTTCTCAATGACCTGGAAATAATTCGGCTGTAGTGCATGCCTCAAAAGCTCAAAAACCAGAGAACATAGTAGATCATTAAGGTATGATTCACTCATTCATTATTGATTATTACCATACATTAACACGGGGTCCCATTCTGGGGGGGGTCTACCCCGACCTCGGCGAGGGGTCTACCCCTGAAAACTTCCAAAAATTTAAGGGGGTCTCCCCCGAAATTAGCAAAAATTGCGAATTTTTAACGTTTTTAACCAAAAATTAGTAAAAAAATGACAATTTTTAGCGATTTTTAAGAAATTTTTTGAAAAAATCGCTAAAGTTTGCTAAAAATTACCTATTTATGGTAAAAATCGCTGAGGGGTCTACCCTTTTTTCCTTTTTGGACGAGAAGGTCTGCCCTTTTTTCCTTTTCGCTGAGGGGGTCTACCCGTTTTTTGTCGGTCTGAGGGGGGGTCTGCACCCACCCCATTCCCCCCCCCACGTTATCCTATGATTATTACGTGTTTTGTGTTTAAAGGAGGAGGAGCCAATCCTGGTTACGGTGGAGCACAGTCGGGTCCAGGCTATCCTGCCGCATACAGTAAGTTCTTGAAGTTGTGATACAATCTGGTAGTTCGAACTGCTCTGTTGTGAAAATGAGGTCCTGTAATGGATGGATGTTTGATTATTCATTTGAGTTTCTTGCCTAGCAAGAATAACACAGATTACAAGAAAAGTGCTATCTAGCAGACTGTATGTATAGAGTGTGCTAATAATGAAAAATCATATTTATAGATATATAACTCAGTTACCTAAAATTCGCGCTGATTTAATAAGTAGAAAATGCCTTAATTTCAAGCCAAATTTGAGTATTACAGCGCCATTTGCACTTGTTTTTGATAAACTTAAGGATTACCGTAAAAGTTTTTGCCCAGTTTTTCCCAGGGGGGGGGACGCGGCGTTTCTACGATTGTGCTAGTGCTGTAGGCTCTGAACCATAATGAGTAAAAATTAGGCGTAGGTCTACGGATGCTCCTCACATGTTTTTCGATCGGGCGGATCCCAGAAAAGTTTGCCCCCCCAGAAGCTGAAAATCTTTTGAAATTGTTATAAAATAGATATGGAAAGGTTTACACAGCTAAAATAAGCGAACTAATGTAAGAACGCGCGGATGGAGCGAGATTTTCATTATAATTTGTGTGTGCGCACAATTAAACCTAAATTGTTAAGGCCAGACAATTAGTTTTTGCTGTAATTTCAGGGTATTGTTTACAGGGGGGGGGGGCCCGAAATTGACCTCCCCCCCCGAAATCGCCCGGATTTTTGCTTCCCCCCCCGGGATTTTTTGGAGGCCCAAATTTTTGCCAAAAATGGGTCAATTTTCAAAAATTTTCCGGCTTTCGCCGGAGATTTTTTTGAAAAATAGCTATTTTTAGCTTAAATCCTGGCATTTTTGAGAACTTTTTGCGTTTCACCATGCAAAATATGCCAAAAAATACCATTTTTTGGCTCATTTTTGCAAAAAATTCTCCGGGCCCGGGGGGGGGGCGCCCCCCGGGAAGCCCCCCCCCGGGAAAAAATCCCTAAAAATACCCTGAATTTTGGGTGAGTGTGTAGCCCCCCTCCACCTTGTTCGCGCCCCTGTTGGTCTGTCGTGGAGTTGTGTGCTTTGTTCCCAATGTTCTCAATGAAATTCTCTAATATAATAATAGTAATGTAAATCTTTACATTACAGCAGGTGCCGCCTATGGAACGGGTGCCGGTCAGCCGGGAGGTTATGGATCCCAGCCCAGTAAGAGATTACTGTTTTGTAGTCTGCCCAAAAACGTAGCTTAAAATTGTTGTGTTGATAACACGAAACCCTTTAACATGACTACCTTGTAGATTGTTATCATATTTTTCTGACCCTGTAAGATTATTTATTTTTGTTAAAAGTATTATCTATGAAACTTCAAATAATGCTACTTTTATGTCTGACTACTCAGGTCTGAAATGTTTGATTTTCTGCTCTGCAACTGATTTCCATCTGATCGTCAGCTTTTAACCGACTTTCCCCGGTCGCCTGTTTTTATGACTTTGCAAAGCAACCCACAGCACAATGAATCCTCCTCATTTTCGAAAAAGGAGAGCATTGCGAATCCAGACTCTATATTCTGCCACATTATTCTCTGGGAATAGGGATTTGAAACTATATTTTGATTAAGATAAAACTGTTTGTCTATGATGTTTTAACCGTAAGCTTGTCCACTGTTTAGGCTGGGGTGGTGCCGGAGCCGGAGCTGGTGGAGGTTATAGTGCTCAGCAGGCCGCTCCAGGAGGAATGCAGAATAATCCCGGGCAGTGGGGCGGTTCAGCAGCTCCACAAGGTTGGAATACTGGTGGTGGAAATCCTGCCGCTGCTGCCGGTATGGCACTCTTGCCCATAGAATTATTAAGTAGTAGCAAGAATACATAATGATAAGTAGGGATGCACCGGGGCCTGGCCCCGGCCCCGGCACCGGGGCCAGGCCCCGGTACCGACCGGGGCCAAAAATTAGCAAAAGTTTGTAAATTTTTGACATTTTTTGACCAAAATTTTGAATTTTCGAAAGTCAAAAAGTGTTATAAATCGTTTGTTTTCTCGCTGATATGAATGAAAACAACGATAGTACGTTTGTATATCAAAAATTATTGCAAAATTTACATTTTCAAGAAAATTTTTGAAAATTTTCGATTTGGACCCCCAATTTCTAGGCCCCGGCCCCGGTAGTGGCGGCCCCGGTGCATCTCTAATGATAAGAGTATGCCACTAGGCAAGCTCTATGTTATCAGAGCAAAAACTATGCTCTCTTCGCTAACGACACCCTCTCCCCGCAAATTAGACCAATCACTTCAAAGAATTTTGTGCGCTATGTTTGTGTTCTAAAGCTCGAAGCAGGGACAAAATTCGCTAACACACTGCTTGGGTTTTCGAGCTTAAGCACATAAACATAGAGCGAGTGCGCGTACCCCCGTTTAGACTAGGTACTGATTTGCGGGGGGGGGGGGTGGGCCGTTAGCGAGTAGAGCATAGTTTTTGCTCTGATAACATAAAGCGTGCCTAGTGGCACACTCTTATATTATGTACTCTTGGTAGTAGTTGATTAAATTGTCCACCTATACATTATGTCGTTGTGTGGTCATTTTTCAGTTGCGTTTTCAAATGTGCTCAGAGTTGATGTGATCTTTGTTCCGTTTACTTTTTGTTTGTTTTATTGTATAGTTTTCTGAATTTTTTCAGGATGGAATCAGGGAGGTGGAAGCCAACAGCCCAGTGCTTATCCCGGATACACAGGACGTGGCTTCTGATCTATTTTGCTCTCAGGACAGTAAGTAAGCTACTTTTTTTGGAAACGTAAATTACTATTTTCGGTCTTTTCCATAATGAATTTACAGATACATTTAAATTTGGTCCAGAATAATGGCATGGCATGGCAAGACAAGGTAGGTAAACAAGACAGCCAACACAGGAGACTTGCAGCTAGAGCGCTTGGTGAGTGAGTTTGCTGCAAATCCTGTCCGGAAGGTCTTGTCTTTGACCAATGATTGACGATCGACGACATGTTTATCGAATGGACAGCACTGGATCTGGTAGGCTTTGAGCTTTCGCTGGGTCCTTTCCTGTGCCCGTGTCTGATAAAGCAGAGAAGGCCTGGTGATTTTATGTCGGGATTTATTCAGTTCTGGACTCTATTCCCTCCACTTTGAAAGCAGGACATTCTTAATTCTTAAATGCTGTTTTTCAGTATTGTGCGATTTCTGATATTATTATAAATCATTGTAATAACTGATTGATACGTACTTTATTAAAATCATAACTTTATTAATGACTTAAGGACGTAAGTAAGGAGGTACCGCTCGGCATAGTCTTTCTAAGATATCGTCATTGTTGAAAACGTAGCATCTCAGATTTAAGTAGTTTAATCCGAAACTATTTTTAAGGTTCTTCAGATTTTTATTCTCAGGTCTTTCTATTTTCTCCAGGAAAGGAGCTTAGATTTTTTCGAAGTATGTGGCTCCCAACACATGTATATAACACTACACAAGTGTGTCCTAACTTAACTAAAGTCTGACCAAAAATTCTTGGAACCGAACTGTGAGCGCTTGTCCTGAATTAACCTTTGAAGTTAGCCTGTATAAAGTATATATTTTTAGAATCCTCAGGAGGAGGAGAATCTGGTAAAACCATCATATCCGGTCAATATCCGGATAGCGGATGCCAAATCGATAAAAACGCTTCAGATTCGGAAAGACAATGCTAATTCATTCATACTCTAACACATTGGTCCTTGGCCCAAGACATCTCCGAAAATCCGGTCACATCCGGTCTATGTCCGGTAACCTGATGTCTAGGTCACAAAAACTGTACAGCAAGATGGGTAGGTCGTACAGTTTCGCTGATTGAATTTTTAGATTCAGCGGGTCGAAATTAGTCTATATACGAAGTTTTGTCCAATTTGGACCAAAATTGCGTGATCTATGGTCGTATCCGGTGCGAAAAAACCGGAAAAATCGGTTTTTCCGGTCTGGTGCTCGGAATCGCGGATAAAAATGTTAGTTTTTGGCACAATGAATATTTGGGACGCTACTTTCATTTTACCGGTGTCAAAGTAATCGAATATCCGGTCGATTTCCGGTTCTGAGCTTTGACATTTGAGATTTCATGGGCTATTATCTCAGTATCCGGTTGGTCCGGAAGTCAAATTATTTCATTAAAATGACATTTTGTCTATCCCTAACAACCATCAACCTCAAATTACTTCATATCTGCTGTAATTTTTGAATGATAGCGTTTTAAACATGGTTCAAAAATAAGTTATATTGCGTGCGACAAAGCTAAGCGTATGGGATCAAATCGCATATCCGGTTTAACAATTACACAAAACAAGCAAAATCAGCACGTTTTTAAAACGCTATCATTCAAAAATTACAGCAGATATGAAGAAATTTGAGGTTGATGCTTGTTAGGGATAGACAAAATGTCATTCTAATGAAATAATTTGACTTCCGGACCAACCGGATACTGAGATAATAGCCCATGAAATCTCAAATGTCAAAGCTCAGTACCGGAAATCGACCGGATATTCGATTGCTTTTGACACCGGTAAAATGAAAGTAGCCTCCCAAATATTCATTGTGCCAAAAACTAACATTTTTTATCCGCGATTCCGAGCACCAGACCGGAAAAACCTATTTTTCCGGTCTTTTTCGCACCGGATACGACCATAAATCACGCAATTTTGGTCCAAATTGGACAAAACTTCGTATATAGACTAATTTCGACCCGCAGAATCTAAAAATTTAATCAGCGAAATTGTACGACCTACCCATCTTCCTGTACAGTTTTTGTGACCTAGACATCTGGTTACCGGACATCGACCGGATGTGACCGGATTTTCGGAGATGTCTTGGGCCAAGGACCAATGTGCTAGAGTATGAATGAATTAGCATTGTCTTTCCGAATCTGAAGCGTTTTTATCGATTTGCCATCCGGTAACCGGATATTGACCGGATGTGATGGTTTCACCAGATTCTCCTCCTCCTGACGTTTCTAGAAGTATATACTTTATATAGACTAACTTCAAAGGTTAACTCAGGACAAGCGCTCACAGTTCGGTTCCAAGAATTTTTGGTCAGACTTTAGCATTATTTCTTTGTGATTAGCATGATTTTGAAATCAATTATCTTTTAGCATGTAATTTGACTGTACTACGTACTATTTTCTAACTCTATGTTTTAGGGTAGACTAAGGAGAAGTGCTTTGTGCATAGTGTACATAGGATAAGAAGCAGAACAAGAGACGAGAGGCTAGGCTAGGCCTAGGGACGACATAGGCTGGTATCATTCATCAAGTTTCATTTTTCAGCGGTTGTTTGGTTTTGTGTAGGTCATGAATGAAATTTTTATTACGTACGCATATTATTGTTCAGTGGTCATCAACTCTCTCGCTCTAGATGCTTTTGTAGATCAAATTGTTAAAGTTTCTGTAGGCTTAATTGAAAGGGTGTGCAGTAGGAAAAGTTCAGGGGTTAATGTTTATGTTTAGGGATTCTCTTACTGTGCAATAGAAATAAGCATAAGGGGATAGCCGTGTGGTTAGGGGATTGTACGGAATTGTTTTCATATCATTACTGTAGAAAGCAGGCTAGTGTTAGTTGAGGGTGAAGTATTTCCGTTTATTTTTAGTTTATCAGGAAATTCGATTAGTTAGGCAATCTCTGTAGGAGCCGTCGCATTAAGAGCAAACAGGGGAGGGTATAAAGCGGATTGCGGAGATGCAGTAACAGCTAGTTCTGAAAATTGCTCGGTTTAAATCCTTTATGTTAATGTCTTCATTTTAAGATTTTATTGTATGTATATTCCAGTTTTTAAATGTTTACTGTTCGTCTTGTTTGTGTCAATATGTTGTGTTGTTGTAATTCTGTCATGCTCTGGCCTGGCCTATCGTACTATTTGTGTCAGTAAATGCTTTGTGGATGGTGTAACTTAGTGGCTGTATACCAAGAGTACATAATAGATAAGAGTGTGACAGCTGGCTGGCTGTCTCTTATCAGCTCAAGGTACATGCTCTGCATGCTCACGGCTAACCCCCCACAAACGTGTACCCAGTAATCGTTTCTGTACACTCACTCGCCGTATCTTCACGTTGTAAAGCTCGAAAACACAACGCCTGCGTGCGTCCAATTTGTGTCTGCTTCGAGCTTTATTACGTAAAGATTTAAATTCCTTTGAAGTGAGCATACACGTTTAGCCTAAGCCGAACATAGCATGTACCTAGAGATGATGACAGAGAACGTGCCTGTTGTCACACACATATATTATGTACTCTTGCTGTATAGGTAGGTTAGTAGGATGCCAAGTTAGTTGGTTTCTTTCTTTAGCCCACCTTCGATAATCGTTCATTGTAAACTTCCCCGGTTTTTAAAAATTTCCCAAAATACTTTAAATTTCGATTTTGTTTAATAATAAATTTATGACGTGCTTACTCAGCTACCAGTCCGAAAAGCGTTAAGGCATAGTCTGTTCTTGTATTACAAAAAGAAACGATGATTGGGAATTTCCTTAAACACATCAATTTTTTTAACTTTTCGATTTCGCAAGCATGGAAGTCTAAACTAGAATCTTCGCAAGCGTAGCAATTTTCTAATATTGTGAACAGTGTCCCAGTTCCATCGCTGGATCACAGGAACAATTATTGTATGATGTATATAGACTAAGAATGAGCAGCGACTTGTCGGGCTGACTGCCAGATTGATCGGAAATTGAAAGATTAGCCTTCCGATTTTTAGTTCTCGTCAAAATTCGACAGACTTTCCCTTTTGTCACGCTTACTTGAAAAGGACCGAGCTAACTTTAGCTCTACCCTACCCTTTCTTGTAAAGGGTCGTTCCGCTTTTTCTGCGATACATGTCGAGTGAATGTTCTGTGATAATGAACCTTTCTTTTGGGTAAGGTCAGTTAGCGGGCAAGCGATTTCTGAAAATGTGGAAAATCCGCACGTGCCCAGAAATCGTTGAAGTTTTTTAATTGTTTCTGGTTTAGGAAAACTAGTGATCGCATTCATTTTTCTTCGTGTATTTCTAAGTACGGAAGGGTCAGTGGTTACGGCCAGAATCTTCAGTGATGTATTTAAAAATTCACATTTAGCAGGTTTAATGTACAAGCCGTTTTCTTGTGGAATATTCCACACTGCATTCCACACTGCTTCTAAGTGGAGAAAATATTCGTTTGTGTTTTTGCTAGCGATGATTAAGTCGTCTATCTAGTTCCCTACGTAGGGTAGGTGCTTTAATGTGCTGTCCATAAATCGTTGAAATGCCTAGGCAGAGGCCGCAAACCAAACGGCATGTGATGACATAAAGGTGTGGTGATGGCTGTCTTTGGCTGATCCTCCCTTATCACCGGAATCATATGGTATGCCTTAGTCAAGTTAACATTAGAGAAGATGGCACATCCTTTGAATTTGCTGAGGACATCCGGAACTTGCGGCATAGGGTACCTATCTGGGATCGTTTTTGTCTGTACTGCTCTGTAGTCACCACAAGGTCGTAGCCTCCCATCGGGCTTTGCTAGGACATGTAAAGGGGATGCCCTAGGGGATTCTTCTCGATGAATACTGCCTAGCTTTTCCAGCTCATAGAATTCTTTTCGAGCAGCCGAAAGTTGATTGCCAAATAAGCGTCTGGGGCGACTGACACCTGATGATCCTTTAGCGGCGATGCAGTGTTTGCTGCCCTTTGTTGTTTGTTGTTGATAGTAGAACGTATCTTAACTGTTTGTAGCTTCTTATATAAGAACGTTTTGGTCTTTGCAACCATTGAGAAGAAAGGTAGCATTAGCATGCATCAAATATAAGTGCTATTACAAAACTCCGAGAACTAATGAATCCTGAAGATATTATTGGAAATGAGCAACGGGGGTGTGGGAGCGGAGCGGGACTCCCTTTCTGCTGAAGCTTGAATTTTTTGCAATTAGAGATAACTCCGTAATCGAATTGTTTAAGGATTAATTTGCCATCTACTAACGTTCATATAACCAAGAGTACATAATACATAAGAGTATATATGACAACTGGTATACTCTATGTATTATCAGCTTGGCACATCCTCTGCACGCTAACGGCTGACCCCCCCCCCGCAAATTGGTACCCAGTCGAAACGGGGGTACGCTCACTTGCTCTATGTTTATGTGCTAAAGCTCGAAAACACAAGCAGTGCGTGCGCAAGTTTTGTGTCTGTTTCGAGCTTTAGAACGCATGCATAGCGGCAAAATTTTTTTGAAGTGAAGGGTCCAATTTGCGGGGGGGGTCAGCCGTTAGCGTGCAGAGGATGTGTCAAGCTGATAATACATAGAGTATAGTATGCCAGCTGTCATGTATTATGTACTCTTGTCTTGATATAACCAAGAGTACATAATACATAAGAGTGTGACAAGCGTCGCACTCTATGTAATCAGCTCGAGAGCCATGCTCTGCGCGCTAACGGCCCACCCCTCCCGCAATTGCGTACCTAGTGGACCCCCCCGCAAATCAGTACCTAGTACGCATTCGACATAAGTGATAGGTCACATTTGCGGGGGGTCCCGATAAATGGAATATTGCAGCAGCGAGTGAACATACGCAATTGCGTACTAGGTACTGATTTGCGGGGGGGGGCCACTAGGTACGCAATTGCGAGGAAGGGGGGTGGGCCGTTAGCGCGCAGAGCATGGCTCTCGAGCTGATTACATAGAGTGTGACGCTTGTCACACTCTTATGTATTATGTACTCTTGATATAACTAATCGAATCAGTCCATATGAACAATATAGTCAAACAATGCAATGCAAGCCTGTAGTTTGGTTAATTGCTTTTGCCAATCAAAAAACCACTGTATTCAGCGGATAATTGCCGTGGAAATGATCGAAATAACTAGCAGTAGCTTGCAAGGGGATATCCTGCCTTTTTTCTCTACCTTTAGACTGCGGTTTGCAGGGCCGGGAGCACTATTTATGATCCACAATGCGAGCCTGGTGGGCTAATTACAAAAAATATTTTATTGATTTGTTTTTGTATTCTATAATTTTATATTAACCTGGATTGCCTTCATAAGACAAGATATGTTGATAAGAACATCGGGATTCAGTCCAGTTCATAGCATCAGATAAAATGCAACGTATTTACTGCAAACTTGCACAATTTAGTTTAGCTAAATCTACAAACAGAAGATGGTATAGGTAAGCTTCCTATTACCAGTTCCTGTAGAGTCGTTTTTCTAGCTTCGTCATGTAAACAACAAAGAGCGACTAATTATCTAAAACCTTCTCCATTGGTGCTCCTCTTCCTATGCTATAACTTTACTGATGACTGCATGCTACGCATTAATCTTCTCTCAAAGTAAACATTTTAGGTATATGTATATTTGATAATGTCCGCTTGGATAGGTTGGAGCTTCGTCTCCTGTCACTGGATTCTGGCTTCAGGGATGAGCGAAATTGAGTCAACGTTGAGGGGATCATGCTACTTCTCATCGTTGAACGGCGCCGACTGTTCTCTGCAGTGGGAGGCGGAGCGTGCGGCGACTGTCTTTTGGGCAGACCCGGTTTCACCGTTCGACACTGAAGGAGAACCATAAAGGCTTGGCGAAATCGTTTATTAATAAGCGTATAAATTATGGGATTAAGACAGGAGTTGAAGTAGCCCAGCCATGTACAGATGATAAACGTAATATTCCAGGAATCGGAGACGCTGTCAGGGTGAAATCGAAGTTTATGGCATAGGATAATGTTAACTGTGAAGAAAGGCAGCCAGCAGATGAGAAATACCACTGAAACAGAGTTTAATATATATTTTAAATCGAAATACAGCTAATATTTTAGAACTTTAGAATGCAACAAAACAAATTATACAAGGTATTTTGCTATGGTATTGCTATCTTATATGGTGTGGTATTTTGCGAAATCCCAAGTTTAAGCTTCATGCGTCGCCTAAGATGTAGTAGGAAGTTTCATCGAAGTTCGCGTATATACATAGATAGACAATAGTAATCAGGTAAACGCTTCGTGTTCTGAACCGTGATACATTCCCTGGAATAAAGTATAGGTGTAACATCCCACGGTTTAGTATGTAAAGTGTTAGTATGTACTCTTGGTATTAGTATCGTATTAGTAAGCAGATTCCAGTTGAAAATAAGTAAAGGCAAGAGTACATGGTCATAAGCGCCACCGTTTAGATTAAGATTCAGTATATAGTGTATATATTTGTAGTTCAAGCACCGCCTACCACGCCAATACTCCACATCATCGTGGGGGCTCAAGATGGTTTAAGGTAGCCGGTGTCACTGTGAAATTTTTCCCTTCTCCGGTGATATTTTCCCGGGTGAAAAATTCCACCGGTGATATTTTTCCGGGCAGATTTTTTCCTGATTTAACCACTTATTTGCTACTTTTCTTATTGACAGGTTGCTTAATGTTTGCTTACCCATTACTGTAGCCACAAGTTTTGTTGCTCGAGTTTCCTTCCTAACGGCAATTCCTTGCTTTGATTTCAGTTTTAACACGATATCAGCTGCTCTATCTCGAGCAGTTTTTCTCATAGTTTTCAGTCTAAGCATTGTCGATCCTTTCTGCAGTTTCGGTGGCATTCCTTGAGCGAATCGTCGTCCGGTGGACGATATATTCAGTGTTGTCATTGATTTTTTCATACCAACAGCGTCTCGATTGGGGCTTTGAGTCGGGGACGGTCCGGGACTGGCTTCGCCATTCTGCAGTTCCTTCAGGACACACTCCAGTTCCTGTATATCCTGACTGTAGGATTCACTTTCCAGGTCGATCATGGAATCACCTTCTTGTGGAAGGATGGGGAGGGCCAACTGAAAGAGTGAACTTTTGACATTTCCGCGACTGGTCGCTCGAACGATGGAGTCTAGGTTGTCGTTACCAAATTTGGGGAGTTTCGCCCCAGAACTTTCCTGTGCTGTTACAGCCTGAAGCTGCTTATGGAGACGATAAAAAACAAATCCGTACATAATCACCATGACCACGCAGGGTATGTAAAATGAAAATAATGACCCGTAAAGCATAAAGTTAACATTAACTATTCCACAGGCATGCTCGCTGGGATCCTTTAATCCAATTCCCAACGGCAGACCCAGTCCGATACTGAACAGCCAAACGAATCCGATGGTAACGAAAATTCTTCGCTGATGACTGGGACTTCTGTATTCCAGATGTCGAACGACCGCATAAAATCTAAGAAAAAGTAGCATGAAAAGAAACAGAAATCTATGCGCTATATGCTGAAATAGTAAATATTATCAGACGTTAGTGCTTTAATTGAAATAGCCGGCGATGCTAAGACGCACATCTGCTGCCTAACATTCGCAAAGCTTAACAGATTTAGTTCAAATTTGGTATGGATTCATTTGAATACATTCCCAATCGAGCTGCAGCAAAATTTTAAATTTTAAAATTTAAAATTTTTAAGTTTTCTAAGGGAAGACCAAGGGGAACCAAAAATTGTTTGTCTCCAATTTTGCTAAAACGTCGTTTATATACAGGGTTTTTCTGGGTCGCTGAACTCGACCTGAAAGTTGTTTTTGGGCCAGCTTTTCATTGGCTACATTAAGCTTAAACGTTGAACTTTAGCTTATTTCTAGCTAATGAAAAGTTGGATCGATAAAGGGGTTTCAGATTCGTGGGAAGCTTAAAAATTTAAAATTTTACAATTTTGCTGCAGATCAATCAGAAATGTATTCAAATAATGAAATATGAAATGCTTCAAAGAAATGCCCAGAAAAAATATAACTCATCTAACTAAGCTCACAAGCTTGCTTTTAACTCTTTCAAGTATCGAAAACTATCGAAATCCTTTGTTGGACTCAAATCCGACGCTTCCAAACCACGTATTTTATTGCTATTTTATGGATATTTGATCCGATTGGGAACTTTCGAGACGCACCTGGTGCCGTCGAATTCAAGTGATGCCTATTTCTTAATTATTCAAAACCTTAGTATTTGGTTCTACAGCAATCTGACTCATCAAGTTTATACTAGAGTACGGTAGAATTAAAGTAAACCGTATTCTGTCAACGCTGTTTGGTGAAAACGTGAAAACTTGAGCTGAACTTGATTTTACATTGATCTTTCTAAACCTTCACTGAAGTTAAGGTGTTAATGGATGCTAAGTTAGTTGTGTTCGACGGGACAACCACAACACATAATGGGATGCACACCGCTTTGCTAAAACCAATATAAGCTCGAGGTCGAGAATACCTTGAGCCAAGAGTTTATAATAGGAAGAGTAGGACACTCAGCCCTTCCTAATGTTTTAAGCTTGCAATATGCTCGAAACATTAAGGCCAAAATCTCGGGGGGGCTTCTTAGCGTGTAAACATAGCACGCTGACATTTTTCAAAAACGGGCGTTTTCGGTAAATTAAATACTATAACTTGAGCTAGAAAAGTCGTACAGCGATATTTTTTATATCATTATGTTGCGTAGAATGTGATCTTTTTAACGATATAAATAATTATATAGTTCGGTTCTGGCTATCTCTTACAAATCCGGCAATAAAACATCCTTTCCACGGAAATTTTAGGAATTTCATCATTTCTTCAAAATGTGTTACGTTGTTGCCAGATTTGTAAGAGATAGCCAGAATCGAACTATATAATTTTTATATCATTAAAACGATCACAGTCTACGCAACATAATGATATAAAAATTATCGCTGTACGACTTTTCTAGCTCAAGTTATAGTATTTAATTTACCGAAAACGCCCGTTTTTGAAAAATGTCAGCGTGCTATGTTTACACGCTAAGAAGCCCCCCCGAGATTTTGGCCTTAATGTTTCGAGCATATTGCAAGCTTAAAACATTAGGAAGGGCTGAGTGTCCCACTCTTCCTATTATAAACTCTTGCTTGAGCTTAGCTCAAGATTAGCTTGAAGTTATCTGCAAGAGCGTTGCACCAACAAAGCTTTAAGATTAACACAACTTCGAGCCAATCTCGACTCTCGAGGACCTAATTTTCCATCATGGTCTGGCTGGAGTAGGATTGACCTGGTGTCTTACCAGTTTTACAGCAAAATGATTGCGTTGTATGCAACAATGTGACTTTCAAGCAAAAACGCCCAGTTACAGAAACCCTACAATTGTTAGCAATAACTCCGCAAAAATTAGACACCATAGGTTCTAAATTTTGTTTTCATTCTTATCATTCACAAAACAGTTTCTATATATATATAATTTCAAACATTGCCACCGTGCTCTTAAAATTGAACTGTAGGCGGTATCTATTAATCTACTAAATCTTAAACTAATTTAATAATGTAGCAGACCTGTCCACACTTATGGCAACCAAATGGGCAATGGAAGCAGTGGAACAAGCAACATCACAGACCAAATAAAGACGGCATAAATACTGCGGAAGATGCCAAGACATATTGTCTACCTGAAAATAACTGATCATTTTAAGGTTAAACTGCATTGTTCTTGCTCATAATTGCTCATACAAACAGTCAATATGTTCACACCTGTGTTATCTGATCCAGCCACTACAACACAAAAGTCTGCTTGTAAACGTATTCTGGCGTAGAACATATCAACTATGAATAAATATTAACTCTGCGCAGCAGTAGACGTCATTTTAACGTCATAACATCTTTACTGCGTGTGTTTTCTGTTATGGATCAGACACCACAATATACATGAATTATGAAGAATGTTTGCGGTGCGTAACGGTGTTCCGACCAGTATACGAGACTGTTCCTCGTTGACGGTGTGATAGCCAGCAACCAACCAGCAGGATATCGAACCCCGTTTAGGAATGACGTGGCCTCTATTATATGATTGGCTGTTAGCTACCCCTTTTAGTGTATATACTAGGACTTCCCAAGAGTATATGTATTGCATGGTTTCCTAAAAGAGACATCATTTGAGGATTGAGAGTAAGTTAACCAGCAAATCTAAAGACCTTTCTTATCACCACTGAATACAAGAGGTTCAGAATAGACTGATTGAATATTATTCTGAGGGACTTTTCGCGAATGGGTTAAACCGAAACGAGTTAAAATTACGTCTATAACGTTAGCTTACAAATTAGTGGCCACAATGATAGAACTGTAAAACAGAGCCTCCAGGAAGTCTTATGCGATGCGAGACAAACAAGACATATAATCCCATACTATAAGTGTTGACTAATCAAATAGTACGAAAAAATAGCATAAAATAAGCATACCGCCGTATAAATGGAAAAAGGCATGACCAGAGTAGCAATGAGCAAATCGGCAATCGCCAGACTGAGGAGAAGATAGTTAGCCACAACTTTGAGACTCTTCTGAGTGAGTATGGCCGCAACGACCATGGCATTACCAAAGATAGTGACCATTGGCAGGGTGGTTAGGAGGATGGCAAAATATTGAGGGGGCTCCTGAGACATTACCACTTTCGCTAGGGCCAGTTGGAAGGTTCCATTTCTATTACCAAGTGAAGTTGCGTTGAGCCATAATGGCTCTATCTGCGTCTTAGTCATGTGCGGTCTCATAGGTCCTTCTTCCACACAAAACTCTAAGCTTAATTGTCAAATTAGTTCTTGCCTGGGTCGGGATAAGGAACTAATCTGAGAATTTCCAGCCAGTCGCTTAGATTGACTAATGAAATCAAAGCTGCCGCCCCTCTGCATATCAGTATCTGAAATTCAAACCAGCTTCTCTATCTTATGTGTGCAACTGATATATATCGTTTTGACAATGTTTTGGGACGATAGATATAATAAAATTATTGTTGCTGTCGTAATCCCGAGGTGAAAGTTCATATCAAATGAATATAAATGTCGTTATCTCCTAACTTTATTACTTCTGAAATCTGAAAATGAATTTACAAGACCTGGTTTCCCAATGCTGATTTGTTCAGGTTTATTTGTTTATGTGTTTGTTTAATTTTGAGTTAAATTTAGTTTGTTTTTAATTTCAGTTTTAAATTTGTTTGTTCAATTTAATATTAATTAATTAATTTGTATTAATCAATCTTGTATTGTTACGATTTATCCGAATCCCAGAGTAAGGCAGACATCTAATCTCAAATCCGCACATGGCAGTAAGCATCGACCGTAAACTGCTGCATTGTTTCTGTTTTATGAATTTTGTGATAACCTAAAGTTTGTTCCAGCCAAATAAAAGTAGCCAGTTTATTATCAGTTTTAGATTCGTCTTGGTGCAAGAGTGAATTTGTTACTGCATCGATTATGATGTGATTGAATGTTACCAAGTCGAAGTTTTTTCGAAAATGTGCAGATTTGAGCTTGCCCGCCCATCTAGCACCCACGCGCACCCACTTCTCAAGTTACACTGCAACAAGTTACACGTAGGACGGCTGACTCCAAAGGTGCGCTTTTTGAGCTAACGAACGTCAGCCGGAATTCTAAAAGCTGTGAACTGAACTGAGAACATTAATTGCCTCCGGCAGACGCAATTCGTAAGATGCAAGTGACTCAGGAAAAAGGCCTGTGCAATTTGTCTTTGGCAATTAGAAAATAATAAGAGATAGGCTAACGTTAACAATTTATCATGTATTTCTCATTTGTTGTCACATAAATTAAGCAGTTTCCATTTGTACGGAGGCTCCCGAGATGTCTACAGGGAACTTTAGAGCCAAAGTCATAAATATCGTGAGCCCTGGATAATGTATTCCTACGAAATTTGCTACTACTTATCTTTGGGAGCTAGCTAATGAAAACTCATTTATACCTTGAAATTGCTGACTGCTTTAGGATAATGATTAATTTTACAGTCTGAAATGAGAGGTAGTCCTTTAAAATTTCAGGAAATATGCCGCAACGCAAGTGTTGCGGAAAGAGATCCTTTGTAGTTCGAAGTAACTATATGAGGTCATAGTTCGGCGATAGTTTGCAGATCATCCAACCTTATGTGTCAAATTGACATGTGGTTGACTACTGTTTTGTATCCCCACGTCAAACGAGGAGTCGTAGGCGGAACATATAGGATAGGATCTATGTAGGAGGCTTAAATACCATCGTCATTTATAAAACTATAATTTGAGTAATTATGTTTCGTCATCGGCCGAACATTTCAATAGGAAATGATGGATCAATAGAATTTAATGCCCAATTGCCCAAGGCCCCAGCATAACTTGATCCCCCCGAAATTGGAAGCTGTCTAGAAGAGAAGAGATCTAAATTTAAGGTTTCTTTCTACATGCTGTACTGGTTCAGCTGGAATGTCTTACAGAAAATCATAATTTTAAAAGCTTAAAACTAAAAATTAAAAAATTTTCACGTTTTTAAAATTTTTAAGTGCTACTAATTCTAATCCATATATGCGTATTTTCGCAGTCTTATTATATTCTAATTATTTATTAGGGTTAGGATATTTATTAGGATAAACAATTGTTCAGAATGCGTTTATACACATTCTAATCAATCTTTCCAAAAATTTAAAATAAACAAACTAAATTTTTGAATTTTTCAGTGGAAAAAGGGAGTCAAAATTTTTTGTCTTCAGTTTTACTAAAATGTTGGTTTCAGGGGTTTTCAGGCATGCTGAACAATTTGAAATCCATGTTTCTATACAGCATTTTGTTAGAGGTTCTGTGTTAAGCTTATAACTTTAGCTCACACAATGCTTAGGAAAAGCTAGATAAAATAAAAACTAAAGTCTGACCAAAAAATGTAGAAAGCGAAATTGTTTGCTTTATATCTCGTAAACGCTTCAAGATAACTGCCATAAATTATATATTTTCTGAACCGGAATGATGAGATCTTTCTTCTCGTGAAAAAATTTTTTTGAAATTTCCCGTGCGATTTCAAAGGGTGCCGCTTTTATATGTCCAGAAGGATTGGTAAATGCTACAACCACGATTTTTTCAGGAAAATTTTCCCCTTGCCCGAATGTCCTACACACCAAATTTCAGCTTTGTTGGTTGAAAATTGCGTGAGTTATTCCATTTTTTATATTTTCAAAATCCTTTGATCGTTGCCGCTTTTTCGACTTTGACTGGTTGTTACTCGCCACTCGCTCAACGAAAAAAATTTTTTGATTGGATTTTCAGGACCGCCTGGGTGTCCGCTTTCATCTGATATACGTGGTATTTCAAAATTTGAAAGTCGATTTTTTCGAAAAATACCACTTTTTGACCCAAAATTCCGGCAAAGCGAATCCACCAAAAGTGAATAAAAATAACATAATCATGAAGTTCATTATGAGCTGAATCCAACGATATAAAGTTTTCGTGGCTACGACTTATATTGCGCCAGCAATGAATTTTTAAACATTTCCCTTATTTCGCTTTCTACATTTTTTGGTCAGACTTTAGTTTCCAATGTGCGTTCAATCCAAATTCAATTGGGGATACTTGCATTAAAACATTCATATACGTGGATCTGTTCCAGGACGTGGTGAAGAGCGGTGGTGGAGAGTTTAACTTTTTAGAATTTTTCATGACATTTTGATAAGTTTAATTTAGCGTTTTGGAAGAAAGACGATATTTTTATGAAATCTATAGAATTTGCTATTTTTGGTATAGGAGCAAGGCTTGTACTCACTCCATAAAGTTCATCAGGTTAAAATCTAACTAAACATTGTTCTCGAAACAAGAAACATGTAGGCAATAATCAAGCAACATTTAAAGCAGTGTATTTGTTGTTCAGGTGTTTGTTTCTGTGTCGTATTATTTGTGTTTCAGCTAGTGGTGCTCTCCAAAATCGCACATTGGGGAGAATGCCTTGGGCATTCTCCGATGCTCTAAAAACGGATTCACATGCGTGGCTCAGGATCAGGGAAATCGACCAACTGCCAAGACAAAACCGCTAGCTAAGTTGATACACTGCATAACGTTAATAAGAATTAAATTAATTAATTAAATCTAATAATTTTAAATTAAAGAAATTATATGGTTTTCAAGGAATATTAGCGCTGAACAAATAGATGACTGTGAGACAGAGGCTGTTAAGATATACCAAGCAACAACAAAAAAAAGAAATAATTCTATTTTTTAATTTAGGGTAACTTTTGTAATGTTTATTCGCCAGCACAATGAAAGAATATTAACTAAAAAGGTTAGTTCAGAAAACAAGCGTTCATCGCCAAAAAAAAACAAGAACAACTAATGATATTCGTAACCATACAAAACATAGAACAGCATGATAACGTCGCATACAAATAATGTGTGTAGCAGGATCGGGAACCACCGATTAACCGATGTCTAACCCCCGACCCTTGAGGAAAATAGACAAATCGTATTCATCTAAGCGTCTGCGAAAACTAGGCAAGTTCGATAAAGAGACTATATCTGAGGGAAGGCTATTCCAGATGGGAACAATACGATTACTCAGGAAATTTTCAAAGATGGCTAAGTTACATCTGTTTCGTTGCAATTTGAACCCGTTACTACGAGTAAAATTTTCAGTTACAAAATGAAAAAAATCCTGCGGCATGTTAGTAAGATTATGACAGTATTTATAAACAAAAGACAGATCAGTTTCAAACTTTTAAGGAAAGTTTTACGCATGGGCATAGGTGGGTGAAAAAGGTCCCCCTGTGTCTATGCGCAAACTTTAATAAATTTCTTTGTAATTCGCGGACATTTCATTCTTTCTTCCCTGAGCTCTCGCTTTCCCCACCCACCTCTTTTCTGCAGCCCTTTTTTTACCCAAGGCTTACGAGCAAGCCAACTAGTTTTCAGCCATCTTCGTCACTGTTGTCAAGCGGTGGGCAGCAGTATATAGTCGGAACGGACGACTACCGTTGCCTTGGCGGTAACTGCAATAACCGCAAGGCAGCTTGGTTTGGGGGCCAAGTTTTCTATCCTTGGTCTTCGCTTCTCCGCTTCTTGACTTTTGCATCGTCCGCGGAGAGCAGCATCTTTCGGTTCACAAGATGAACCACATTGATGCTGAACCACTTACAAAAAATTCATATACGTGGTTCAATTTTAGGGTTGTCCTGAACAAATGCAAAAACTTGGTAAACGGCTGTACTACAGTGAAAGTCAACATTTAACAGTTGGATGAAGGCAGGTAATCATCATTTGTTGGTTGGCTATGGTCTGGTCAATTTAGAAAGACAAGGTTGAGGCCAATTGAGATAGCAGATGTGTGATCCTTAAAATTTTCTAAGGAACAAGAGGAAGGGGGCCGAAATAAGATGAGTATAAAAGTTGATTCTAAGAGGTACCCTAATGAGCTGGGATTTTCGAAGTGGCACTTGTGGAGGCCTTTGGCAATGTGTTGACTTTATTTAATCCATTCTTGGTCTTCAACGGCTCAGAAACGTTTTTCCATGTCATGTTTTTGAAGATAATCTTCAAAGTTCTTTTCTCATACTCAGCTTGTCAAACAGAACGGACTTCTGGGGGAGACAAATTAACGCTCAGGAACATTCAATTCAGTTCTGAATTTTGAACAATCCCTTTAGCCTTTGGCTTCAAAAAATGAGCTTTGCTCCAAAGGAACGAAAATTCACACTCCGTTCAAAGACAATAAACCAGATAACATTTTAACAGGAAATTCTGTGTAAAAGCTTTATGTATTATTTTATTTATTTTATTGTGGATTTTGTTATAGCATTGTGGCTCATCAAGAAAGTCTAGACTTTGCGCAAGTTTTTTTCAATTTGAGACGCTTTCTGAAATCCGATCGTCTGCAGTCAGACAGAATGAACCAGCACCAGTCTGTTTCCTTAGGGCGCTTGTAGAGAGTGCATTAGGGCGCCTCCCTGTACAGTGCGTTAGGGCGCCTGCATGTCTTCATATAAATAAAGTGTTACTTTGAATAGATTGTTATTATGAAAGTGTTAAGATTTATTATGAAACAAAGTGTTTAAAGGCTCTAAATCAATATCTTAAAGCAGTACGGACATGCAAACCTCCGGACAAGGCAAAATCACTGCATTGCCACAAATAAATTAGCAACATCAGCAATTGATCTAAATCTTTAGCAAATTTTACATTTTAATGATAATTATAAGTAAATTTTAAATAAGTTGCAAAAAACATATAGCTGAATTGTTTAACTGATTATGAAAGTTTGTTTCACCATTGCAATCGAAACGGAAATATGTACGACGAAAGAAACAGATTTGGCTTCCTTCAGAATTGCTGCTTCATATCGCACACACTGGGAGTCTTAGTTAAACTAATTCAATTGAATTAAAGATAAACTTATGTTTGATTGGATACAGATAGACCGAAAATTATGGGTTCAGCGGATGTTTCCCTTCCTGGGTTTTCAAAAATGGATACCTTGCAATTTGTATAAGCTAACTTCAAGTTGAGATCAGGGTAGACGATAAAATTTCGGCTCCAAGAATTTTCGGTCAGTCTTTAAAAAGGTAGTGTTAGCACCTTTTATCACTATGTCTTAGTAATGAGAGAGAAAGATAGAAACTTGGATGCAGGGACACTTGGATCTGGCGTAATGTTTCTATGATACTGATGGATGGCTCGATCGACCCTCAATATAGCTTTGTTTTTAGCTGTTGAATGCTGGTAGAAGAGAAGTATTTGATGTCATCCCTGTTAATTCAAACATAAACCACGCTATGTTGTATGTGTAAACATTACCTGAATGATATTCCACATAATTAAAATTGATTTAACACTTAGCCAAGAGGTATTGACAAGCGTTGCGTTAAGTTTAATACCATCATGATATGGACCTGCGAGCGCGGAATCTTCATGCTAGCCTGAGTAATATCAAGAGTTTATAATACCAAGAGAAAGACACTCAGCTCTTCCTAATAGAATAAGCTTGTAAGATGCTCGAAGTCGAAACATTAAGGTCGAAATCTCGGGGGCTTCTCAGCATGTAAACATCGCATAATATATACGCATAATATAAACATCGCATAATATAAACAACATAATGATATAAAAATTATTGCTGTACGATTTTCCTAGCTCAAGTTATAGTATTTAATTTATCGAAAACGCCCGTTTTTGAAAAATGCCAGCGTTGTATGCTTACACGCTGAGAAGCCCCCCCCCCGAGGTTTCGGATATGTTTCGAGCATATTGCAAGCTTATTCCATTAGGAAGAGCTGAGTGTCTTACCCTTCCTATTATAAACTCTTGGTAATAACACGAGTGTATAATACATAAGAGTATGACAGCTGTCATACTCTATGTATTATCAGCTTGACACATTCTCTGCTCGCTGACGACCCCCTACAAATTTGACCACAGTGCCCCCAGCCCTGCAAATTGGACCCAGTCGGAACGGGAGTACGCTCACTCGCTCTATGCTTGTGTGTTTAAGCTCGAAACACCTACGTGCGAGAGTTTTGTATCCGTTTCGATCATAATAGAAAACATGCTGATCGACCAAAGTTGTTTTAAGGGAAGGGTCCAATTTGCGGTGGGGTCAGCCGTTAGTGTATTACTTTTATGCACTCTTGGTAATATGCAAAATCATAAACAACACAATATATTAGTTTCTTGTTTCATTTCAAACAGTTATCTTTTAATGTGCTTGATGGTCTACTATAACGAACTTTGCCAAGAATACATAATATGCTATCAGAGCAAAACTATGCTCTGTTCGCTAACGGCTGACCTCCCCCTTTAAATCAGTCCCAAGTGACCACCCCGCAAAACAGTACTTGGTCGAAACTTGGTCATTGCTTGTGTGTTAAAGCCGAAACATAAGTTGTCCGTTGTGCGAATTTGTGCCTGCTTCGAGCTGTAGAACACAAGCATAGCGTGCGAATTTCTTTGAAGTGATGGGTCTAATTTGCGGGAAGGTAAGGCAAAAGGTAAAGTGACCCCTGGAGAGAACTCCAACCTACAGAAGGTTATAGGGTGCCGGTGCTTATCTCCGGATTCACAGCCCGAAGCCAGGAGCGCGACAACTCTGATGTTGACTACATCTGTGGAAGGGGGGCCAGCCCTTCATCAGGCATTACGCCAGTACACAGACTCCTGTTACCTTCCCACCGCAGTGGTACCCATTTACCGACCAGTTAAGGATAGACAGCTGGGTTGGCTGGAGCCCACGGCGAACCGATATGTGCTTAGTCCCTTACTCAAGGGGATTTGCGAAAGCCTTGTGGCAGAGGGGATTCGAACCTAGGACCGTAAGATCTTTAGGCGAACACCTTACCACTCGGCCATTGCGGGAAGGTCAGTTGACAAATTACAAGAAGACAAAGAAAAAATTTGCAGCGCCTCAGTAACTAAGCTTGCTTTTCGACACTCAGCGACACTCGCCCCTACGCATCCTTACTTTTCCTCAGCCTCCGCATTAACGGGGATACGTACCGAACCGCCACTCGATCCGGCGCAGGCAACCCCATCAGCCTGCCGGGTGGTAGTCAAATAGACTACTACTCTTAAACCACGGAGTGAAATTAAAGCAGACTTTCTTTGTGAGTTCGTTTAGTGCACTGGATTCCAGGTGACCAGCAAGAGGGGTCAGCACTTGCTTTATCTTGATCACTGGGTTGATGATGAATCACTGGGCTCTTCTCGTTGGATCCTCCAAATCCTGATCCTGAGCTAAACTTACTTTACCTGATCCTGATTTGGTCCTGGTGATGAGTCTTTGTATGGCAATCGCGCCTGGTTTCTGGAGACAATCGCGCCTCTCGATACAACTTTAAGACTCTAAGTCTGACGCACACCAGCTATTTATTAGGATTAATACAATTATACTAGGTACACTTTTAAATGACGACAATTACGGTACAATAAGCGTTACTACTAGGGGTCGTTACACACTGAGCAAAAACAGGTACAAATACAGTTCAGTACAGTGTTCAATTACTGTACCAGAGTTGCCAGTTACCGTCTTTTATTGACTATTAATATTATCCCGATTCAGGACAATATTACCAAATTTATAGATAGTTTAGGGACAAGGTTCAGCGGTACCTCTTCTTCTTCTCTTTCTCAAACTCGGTCTCCCTTTCCTAATTATTACACTGTCTCCAACACTCTGCTAACTAATGCCTATATGCTTTCTCGTGAGCCTATATGCTTGTGCTGTGCGACTCTTTATCCGTCCTTACAAAACGGATTGCAAAGAAACTACAAACAATTGATACTACAACTCAGCAGGGATTAATTAAATTAAACCTGGGGTCGGTCTATGGGTGAGTCCCCGAAATGTTGGACATTGCTTTCCCGAAGGTCCGTTCCAACACCTAGACAGGGTTACTATACGGAGGTACTTTTTGAGGAGATACGGAAAGTTGGGGGATTTTCTGGTTCTGCCTTACTTATTCCTGATTAATCGAAATTTAACACAACTACAAAGTTCAATAAATCTGATGGCTTCTTCGGTCTGCAGGCTGGCGGACTCTGACTGACTTCTAAGTTCAAGCCAGAGACGAAAGGAGCAAAGCTCCAAAACCGGTGATGATGAATAGGGTGAAACTGGCCATTTTAGACAGAAAGTTCTAGAGTTAGGTTTACAACGTTTTCCGTGCGGTTTGGTTCCCAACTTGAAATCAGGTGCTTGCGAAGTCGTCTCTGCTCTTGACCTTAGCTGTGTTCTAATTCCACAATGTACCTACAGTGATAGGTTCCACAAATCGGCAACTGACAAAGTTCACGTCCTGGGATCACTTCCGGATCCAAAAATCTTAGATAAGCACACAATGAATCTGACTACGGGTTTCTTGACTAGATGAACGCTTCCACTGACTGCTCCAAACTGGATAGCTCACGACTCCGAATCCTGATCAGCGACTGTCCGCGCACCTGAATCAAATGGGTTAAAACCCATTAGTACAAAATTATGGTGCGGGAATCGAACCCAGCAACCATTACTCGCTCTTTTGCTTTCCAGGCCCAAAATAGGCATCTTGGGCCCCAATTTGAGCTCGCAAATTGACGAAACGACTCAAAATTGTTGGTTATTGCCATTCTGACAACGTTAACCTTTTCTGGTGATTTCTTGTCACCAAATGGGCCTTCCTGGCCATTGTTAGCTTGTATTTTCAGAATTTGGTTAAACGTGCCGTAATTTCTTGTTTAGGCGAAACGATTCGTAAAGTTTCTACCTTTGGCCCAGCTGGGGCTGATTGAACTTGCAGATAGGCGAAACATTCTTGAAAATGCCAAAAAATGCGCTGCTTGCAACCTATACAAACAAATATTCGGACTTCGTTTGTTTTTTGCCTTTTTCTTACACAAACCGGCCTTCTAGGGCCATTTTGAAATGAAATGAACTGACTCTGACTGAAGTTTGTGCAACCTCTCGGACAAACAAAATGACTGGCCAATATTGATGTTTTCGGCCTGTTTCCGGTCTGATTTTGTTGATTTGTCACTGGAAATGGGTTCATTTCCCGTGACCGACTAGTTGGGCCGAATGCATACGAAATTAGACATTTTTCATAACTTTCTAATATTGGAAGATGGTCAGCTGCTAAATACCTGTAATGATTGAATTAATTGATGCCTACCTACTTACTTATGCTAACTAGCTAAAGCCTACGTAATATTAAAGTTAAACTTAAAGCTACCTGGTGATTTAATGTGAAATCCTTATTAATTATTTATTTTCCTGTCTGGAATGAACTAATTAACTTAAAATAAAACTAACTGTTTGATCTTGAGTGAGTTTTCGCATATAATTAATTTTAGTCAGTTTATGCCAAAAATGCAAAAACTCACTCACTCACTGTCTCAGCAGCCATTCTACGCAGTCCCTACTTACCGACCTACCGACCTACAGAACTACTTCTACTTCTAACTCTACCTCCCACCTATCCTAGTGCCCTAACAGAGGACGTGCCGAACCGCTATTCGATCCGGCGCTGGCAACCCCAGCAGCCAGCCGAGTGGAAGTCGCACGTACAACCACCCTTTCACACGAGCACATGTCAGTACTCGTGCAAAACTAGCATATAAATTAACAAAACTTTGATGAACACGAATTTACACAAAAGTTGCATATTCTTGTAGGGCTCGAAAAACTGGACATTTTTTACGCTTACGGCACCAAAAAATATTTAATAATTGGCGAGAAAAACATAATTAAAATTAATTAATACCTGCGCAGATTGTGTTCTGCGCAGGCTTAACATTTCTGTGTGAACGTTAACTCGGTTACGTTAATTAGTTAATAAAGAATAATTGGGTTAAAAGTTATATCATTTTGTAGAGTTTAGAGAGCTGAACATTTTCCTTTTTGAAACAGCTCAAACCGTCCAGGTGTGAATGAGAAAATTACGAATAAATTTACCTCCACATATGCGTAATTTGTGCATATAGTGTATTAGTGCAACACACATGTGCGGGGTTGCCAAATTGCTACAGTACATAAGCTAGCTTGAACTAGATCCAATCATAACCCGTCGTGGCTCAATGGATGAGTATCGGCCTAGCCCGCCGAAGTTCGAATCTCAGCGCGGGTTTATTTCTTCTCTTTTTAGTTTGGTTCATTCTTTTTCCTTTCGAAACTGACACTATAACTGACATGATTTTGAGTATTAGACATTGCGACACATGAACCAACAACCGTTTTAAGGTGGTGATTCCTTTTGGGCACATATTGTTATTTGACGGCGTAAATCAAGATCAAATTTGATGAAACTTTCCGAAATAAGTTCTTTTAGCGTTCTAACACCCTCCGCGCAATCCCGATTCAAAAATTCGAGATTTCCGGTCAGAATGGATTTTCCCGACCAATTTTTTTCCAAAGGCTGTGGAGCATTCACCATGCAAGTTGGAGGGCTGCTACTGAACAAATGTGTTCTGCACAAATATACCCAGGGACGATTTTTTAGTTGCCCCGATTGCTGCTTTCTAGCTAAAGTAATCGCTTGACAAATTTGGAAAAAGTTGGCAAAATACAGGTTGCGCACACATTTCAGCTTATTTCTCTGCAACGAAGAGCGATTTCACAATAAATAAAAAATCGTCCCCAGGTATTTGATGGAGGTATCGAATGATATAACCGATGTCTCGCGAAAAAATTTACTTGAGTCTGCAAAAATTCTGAAAAATTAAACTTCTTCTAAAATGTGTTAAAAATATTTTAGAAAGGCAACATTAGTTTCGTGGCATGCATTAAAAAGAGAAAATGTCAGGCTACATTTTGATATAAAAATGGCTTCTTAATTCCAAGTAATGAATGAGTAATAATGGTGCAAACATTGTGTGACCAAAGGGAATCACCACCTTAAATAAGGCGATTAATACGCTTATCCTTAATTAAAGCTAACTACACCGATTAGACACTATCCGACTAACAAGTTACCAACGCAACAAAACTGGCATTTTTTGCTGGATTAAGGCTACTGAGGATGACCTATTAGTCCGCTACTCGGACGTCTACTGTAAAATACTGGATTGTAATGAACTCCATGCTGTTTTATGCCTTACTCCTGTTATAGTTCTGATTTAGTTGGTTCTGGATTCCATGAATGCGGCTCATCCGTCCCCTAATCGCAGGGCTACCTACACGGATGACCGGGAACACAACAGATGTGCAATCCTAATTCGGGGTCCCCGCGACCCTAGGTTGCAAACCCACTCTAAACTATAGAACAGCCCACCGTTTCCTTGCAGAATACTTCCTTGCAGAATACACACAACATTCACTCCAAAAGACAGCATTTTCGCGTCAAACATACATCCAGATTTTAAGTAAAACAAATCCCTACTTATTCACGATTGGGGGCCAAACTGCTACTCAATTTGGCCCAGTTCCTGCCTACTATCTGAGTATTAACACATTCGTTCTGGCAGTCCCAAGACCCTTATCAGACAAAGGGGGTTTACATGGTATGCCCTCATTCACACTCGCAGTTACCCAATTATGATCTGTAATTCACACTCTGGAAATGGGGCTACTCCTGGGACCTCACAATCGGTAAGGTATTTACCCAGGTAGCCGATTGTACGTAAATTTGGGGGGTCACATTCACACAATTACCATCACGGTCACACCAGTAACTATACAGGCAACTAAACGCATAGTACAAATCTTAACACTCCTCTATCTGACCTATCTACTCTTTGTATGCATATTTTGTTCAAATTTTAGAATTGACTAGCTTCCATTTGAGTATTGGACATTTATGAACTTTGGAAATTTGACAAAGATCACGAATTTTAGCACTTTGATAACTTTGGAAAGCAGAACGAGTAATAATTGCTCAGGCAATTATTACTACCAACAAAACTACACAAACACATTCCGCTAAGGACAGCTTTATTTTATTAAATTAACTGCGGGGAAGCCGGCCATTCCCCCTAAAACAACCTGATAATTAATGGTTAAAACGATTCGGATTTTTAGTTCTTATTAAGTTTGGTTGCCGACCTACACAAGATTACCATTCACAGTTACGGACAATGTTTTGTGGCTTCAGTAGCGCCTATTACTTGCAATTACGGCCGGCAATACCTAATTGCCGGCTGTGGGGAAAATTGATCCCTAAATTAGCTCAGTTCTAACACGAGGTCGTAACCAAGGGACCTCCTATCTCAACTCAGGGGTGGGTCCCACTTAGCATCCCAATTCTATTACAAACCCCGAAAAAATAGAAAAAAGGAAAAGGTTTGGGCATAAAGCCCCTATTAAAATTAAAGGCCAATTTGGCCGTGGCTTGTGGCATTTTGTAGAAAAAATTAAAGGCCCGAGGGCCGAACAAGAGAATGAAAAAATAGGCCAAAGGCCTCCTGAAAAGTCCCTAAAAGTGCGTTCCTAATTGTGCGAATCTGGCCGAGCATAATGCGCTCACATGGCCCTCAACGCGTGGTGTTCGTCGTGTTGACTCAGATCGTCTCCTCTGACCTGTGTGGTGGTCAGAGGAGGTCCCTAACTCGTGTCCTAGCAGGGGAAAAGTACGTCTTTTATTCCTGGCCAAAACGCTGGCACAACGGGAAGACGCACTGATATGGGGGGGGGAAACCGGACCGCTCTCGGCCGAGACTCAGACGAACACTGATTAAAATTTGAAATTTCCCAGTGAGCTGACAGGAGTCTGACAGTTAACTGGTGTTTGCTTTTCTGTCGGATTTCTTTTGATTTTAGGTGGAGCTTCCAGAAATTTCTGGAAGCTCCTATCTTAAACCGTGTGCCCGACGCGGGCTGGCGAGGCGGCTGGTCCGTTGGAGTTGAGATTAACGATGAAAAGAAATTCTGACCCTCCATCTGACCACTTTTTGTTTGATTTCCCAAGCTGAATTTTGTAAAACTTTGCAGTCTTTTTGGTTAACACGTAAAGGTAACCAGAGGGGAAATTCCTAGCTTTGAAATTTAACTTGCACGAATTAAAACACCAAAATGTACGAAATACAGGCCTCTCGGGGCCAATTATGGAAAATTAAATATTAAGTGCCAATTTTGCCGTACCATTTAGTAATTTTTATGTTTATTATTTTTCGCGCGCTTCCAATTTCCAAGCCCCTTTCTTTCCTTTTGGGCGTGACCTTTCGGCCGTAGACAAGGGAAGCCGCCCGTTAATCCTAGCAGCAATTGCTCTCCCCCTCACTGGAACTCCAGGGTTCCCTAGAGACTAGTTATGTGGGCGATTGTTGCGTAAGAATGTGCATACAAGGAACTACTTATTTTTCTGTAAGCTAAAAATTATATTTTATTGTTCTACGTACGAAACTACCTAAGACTAACTAATTTCATTTCATTTAAATTATTTGGGAAGGAGTTAAGCCCCCTCCGAACCTATTTTCACACCTAAGGGTGTACTAAGTCTTCTCTGCAAGGCAAGTCTTTGCTGGGAGAGGGCCAACAGAAGCTCAAGAATGCATGGGGAAATGAATGAACGTAACAACACGTGATTGTTACGTTCTGTTACAAAGTTCACGTAAGGCCAATATTAGGTAATTAAAATGTAATCTCTCAATACTTCTTTGGCCTGTATCTTTCGCGTTATTGGAGTTAAAAGACTGGGTTTGGCTTTTCAGAATCAGAAAAAAATTGCCTTTCAGATAAGCCTAAGTTGTATTTTTACCAAAAAATAAAAATCTTCAAAATTCATCAATTCTTACCTAATTTCCTACCAATTAGACCTAACTAATACTTTATGAGTTCGCTATCACCATTTCAGGTGACCAACTGGCGAATAATTGCATTTTAGTGACCCTTACTTCCACATTTGCGCTTATTTGACAGCGTAAAACGTTTCAAACTCGAACTCTCCTGCTAGTTTATTAGTTAGTTCGCAATATAAGTTCCTCTGTATTCACTTTCTTTGGTAATTTCAAGCTGTTTTAGTCGAATTTTGATGAACTTCTTGACAACGTGGAGGCCTTATTCGTGGCCTGGGAAAGTGTAAAACTCCTCCA
>JASAND010010998.1:0-10913 GCA_030248195.1 Trissonchulus latispiculum
GTATGTGTTCTTCAGCTAGTCTATTCATATTTAATGTTGGTTTAGTGAATTGTGGGAAAGAAAGCCACTCCTACTACGACGTCACCAGTCTTATTATTATGGAAATTTATTCAGCACCAATGAGCTCGACAGACTTATGAGAGAGGTGTGTACGCTTGTTTGTATTTTGAAATTTCAAGTACATGTTTTAAAATTAAATGGGCTTAGCGCTTTGTTCTAAAATATGCCTAAACCGTGGTCCTGGAATACCGAAGATTGTCTTTCAGTGATTTTATTTACTGTTGTTTTTGTGTGCTCATTTAAATCTATTCTTCTTCCTTTGCTTTTGGTCTCAGAATGCGTTATCAGAACAAACTAGAGGTGGTCTTGGGGCTTTAAAATATGTCCACCAGCTATATCTTTCAATGGTTCCGTTTCCACTCTGACATTTCAGTTTTGAAAACCAATGGTTGAAGTAATACGTAACTTGATGTCTGCTTATTCCTGTTTTAGTGCCATATCGAATATTCAGTGAACCTGGACGTTACAAGTTATCGCAATGGGCAGAGAGAAACTCATAATCCTCCTGGAAGAGTTTATCCACCTGTAGCTTGGGACTTTTATCAGGTATGATCTTGGTTATTGCAGATGTGTATAACTGTAAAAATTAATATTTTATTAGGTTATTTTTACAGTCACCTCACCCCAGTCAGTATTCCTGTTAGAGTTAGTACGTACTAGCTTGATGGTTGTGATATGTGATGTTGATGTTTTGGAAGGGAAGCTGAAGAGACATACTACAGAATGATCTGTAATGTGATGTTGACACATAATATACATACTTCTCGGTTCTCATGCATGCCGTATTATTTTTAGCAAGGTTGCTCCTTACGGTTGTTGAATCCACAAACATATTGTGAACGGGTTTGGAAGCTTAACAGTGTTCTTCAAGAGCAGTTTAGCTCATTCGTCGGAGCAAATGTGTAGGCATTTTTAAATTTTTGGTGATAATCAGACACGGTCATTTTGTAGGAGTCAACTACACCCGCGTACTTTACCTTAACATACTACTCATCGGAGAAGGGTATGGTTCTTGCCTGTTATGCCAAAAATAATGTAGACGTACACCTACTATACTGCCGCTAAAAATTAAACCAAAGAAATTGTTTGTTACCATCCCATAAGTAGTGAGAGGTCTAATGCTTTGTAACTGCAGATTAAATCAGTCTGCGTGATAGTTACTATTTAGTATTTATCTTCATCTATTTATGCGCAAACAGAACCATCTTATTGTGTTTTATGAGGCAAAGTTTCGTGAATTTTCAGTTGGAAAAATGGTTTAACGTTTAATTTACATTGACTTTCAACTTGCCCAAATGCCATCTTGATAAGGAAAATCAGTGCTTGAACTGCTTAAACTACGTGAATACTTTATTCCACGTTTGAATTAAAAGTGTCATTTGTTGTTTAGATATTTAACTCCAGCTGGAACCCAAGGATTTGCTCCTCATTGGGACGATATTGATGCCTTCATTTTACAATTGGAAGGTGCCAAATCCTGGAAGGTTTACGGTCCAAGAACCGATCAGGAAAAGTTGCCTAGATATTCTAGTCGTACGTACACGATTTTATTTCTTCGGTTTTGCTGTCATTTTTAATGTTTAAAGTTATTGCAATAGCAAAAACTACGCTAACGTCAAAGTGTAATTTTGGCAAAGTCGCAGATCTGATGAAATGTCTCTATGTTTTGCAGAAATTTTCTCTAGAAAGTTTTCAATAAATAGAATTAGCGCTTGCATTACCAGAGTGTCGCCCAGAATTTGAAAATGTTGCAATAGGTTGTTGCAATAGGTTTTCAAATTTTGTATTGCGAATTTTCTTATTAACTGCGCTGGCAAGAGCTGTAAGCTACAAGATTCGGAGAAGTAAAAAAATCTCAAGCAATATTCTTGTGTTGGTGTGGCTTCATGACTCCAAAGAATTGAATAATGGTGCGTCAAATTTGTTGCCCCAACGAGGAATCACTGCAATAAGTTATTCATTGCAAGATTTTCGTTACCGATTTTGGCAAGGTAAAGAGACGTGATCCAAAACGTAGGATAGGGTATGTAGCAGTCAGATTAGAGTATTACGTCTGCTTTCTTGCCTTTGGACATAATGCCAGGCCTCCTACTCTTCCTATTTTTCCTATTTTTTTCCTATTCTTCTTTGAAATTCCTTTTTTTCCTATTTTTGATGAAAATTCCTATTTTTTCCTATTTTTTCATTATTTTTATCCAGTTTTGGATTATTTCAGTATTAATGTCTGAGATAATGTTTAGTGTACGCTAATTCCGGATTTTCAAAAATTTTCGGCTTCTCCGACAAGTCTTTGTCTGCACTACTATCACAATTTTGTGGTTTTGCATGCGATTGAAAGATTAATTTTCTGAATCTTTCCTTTAATTCAATTAATTTAGTTTAGTTATATGTATAATTATGTGTATACAATACATTTCACGAAAACCATGCCTGTTGGCGAAGTTTCAAATTGTTGGAAATGCGTTTTTTGTTGGTTTTGGGTGATTAATCTAGATCTTTACAGTTAACATAAGTGTATATTTGGTTTTAGGAAATTTTGGTCCTAACGAGGTTGCCGAGCCAGTTTTAGAAACAACACTTCATGCGGGAGATTTGCTCTACATTCCACGTGGTTTTATTCATCAGGTATGTATGTATGTATGTTTGAAATTGATATCGCTCCGCTGTTATTCACTTTATCGGAAAAGTTGCTACCGGATTGGCGGGTAACACGTATATACTTTGTTTTCTACGACTGCTGGTATGACTTCCAAACGGGGGGTGTCAAGTTTAGTATTTTTGTACATGAAATGTGTTAGTTATGCACGGATAGTTCCCCCATAAATTTTCCTGATAGAAATTGTATATAATTTTTAATTTTAAAACAATATTTATGTACATACATTGTACGGTTATGTTCGTCCAGTAGTAATGCCAGGGTATCCGCCTGTCGTAAAGATATAGTATTTTTCTTTTACTGTGAGAGATGTGAGGATAAGTTATTATTTTTGTGTATTCCGTATTTCACAATGTCTGCATAGAATTTTGTGATTGTAGGCTCAAGCCAAACCAAATATTCATTCACTACACATTACACTGTCAACAGCCCAGCAGAACACTTGGGGAGATTTAATTGAGAAGGTTATTGTTAATTTTTGCTTTCTGCTTGTAGCTCACGGGATGGGATTTTCCGGAAAAGGTTATTGCAAAAACTGGATCAATTGAACTTTATCCCCCCCCAACTAGTGGGGTCAGTAATCAAAATAAGTACTGAAAAGATGGATATAGGGGTTTTCGGGGCCGCAGAAAACGAATCTGCGTCTATTTTTATTTAGGTTTTCTTTAGCTCCGCATGAGCTAAAGTTGTATGTAAGCTTAAGATGTAAGCTTGTACTGATCTAACGAAAAGTTGAATCGAAAAACGGACTGCAGACTCGTGTTCTGCGACCCCGAAAACCCCCACATACAACTTTTCAGCTTAATCGAAGACATAAAAGTTTTCTGTTTCCCTTACGAATCGAAAAAATCTAATGTCGAGAAATCAAAACTTTTTCGATATTTTAAGTGAGCGTGGTCGAAAACATACCCATAATAAATTTCAGCTATTTGGTCTAGTTTTACGTAATGTGGGCCAGGGGGCTTTTCTGAAAAGATTCGGTTTTTTGTCCTTGATTGTGCTGAAAACTTGCTTATACGGGTTGCATTTTAAGCTTAAAACTTTTGCTTATACTGAGCTAACAAAAGATTTAGAATATAGTACGTATTATTTATTTTAAGTTAAATTTTGTAATAACAGGCCTGTTGCGGTTCCTTTTTTTCCTTTTATTTCCTTTTTTTCCGAGGCCTTCCTTTTATTTCCTTTTTTTCGCCCAAAATTCCTTTTATTTCCTTTTTTTCTGGCTGACTTCAAAAAGTCTAGGAATTTACAAGGCTTTTAAGCAAAATTTACGTTTTTATCCATATTTTTTCAAAAATTTCCGGCTTCGCCGGGGTGTGGCCGTATGGTTTTTAATTTCAAAGTTGGTTTTATATTTTAGACGTATATATTTAATAATAACTTGACTTGGCTTTACGTTTTGTATTTTGATAGTATAGTAACGGCTGAGTTTTTTGCAGTTTCTAGACTGCACGAAATAGCAAATTTTAACGATTTTATTCTTTTCAACACATGTATATATATATATATATTTTTGTTATGCAACGCTAAGATTATATAAATTTTGATGGTTGTAAGGTCGTTTCCAGGACTTTGCGGAAAATTTCGAAAATTATCTAAACTTCTCGTTTTATCGTTGAGATTTTCAAATATTATCTGAAATAGTTTGCTAAGACAGCATGTTTTCTTTATGAATGTGAGCTTATTTATACAGTTTAAAAAAGTGAAATGTATTAACAAGCGGAATTTGACAAGAGGTTCGTGTTAACCTGGACCGGTTCTATTTAATTTTGTCGTCCAAGATAATTGCTTTTCTTTCTGGAATAGTAAAAACTTCTGGAGCTAAAATTTTTTGAACAAAATGTTTCTGCTATTTCAGTTTTAGTTCTCTTTCTCTTTTCTCACTTTTCTCAATTTCATCGACTACCTCCCCACCTAGGGTTTAAAGAATTTTTTGAAAATTTTTAATTTAGACCCTCAATTTCCAGTCCCCGGCCTGCTTCGGTAGTGGCGGCCCCAGCTCGTCTCTAGAAACTACATATAGTAGAAACAAGAATATAGCTTCAGTGTAGCTCTTGAAGTGCCAGGCATTCCGTTACTTGAATCTGGACCATTTATATATTTCTCAAAAAAATTTTGGAATTTTCGGACATTTTCCAGCACTTAATGTTTCCAAATTCCAACTTATCATAAAAATCTGCAAGTTTTTCAGCTTATCATAAAAATCTAAAAAGTCCACCACTGTCTAGTCCCTGCCTACTATAAGTCTATGTATATATATATATATATATGCATAAAAAGTTTACACGCTCCAGTACAGATTTCAGGAGCCATTTTCAGATGTCAATATAAAAAATCGCTCGGCTTCGTCGAATCTATATATACGATCAGAATAAATTTTTAAAGCAAAAAGAATATTAATGCGTTAGCGTAGTTGCAAGAAAATAGCCTTTAAAGTTTGTTATTTATATTTTTCATTCAGTTTTCATCGGGAAAATTCCTTTTTTTTCCTTTTTTTCGGTTTCAAAATTCCTTTTTTATTCCTTTTTTCTGAGGAAGGCCGCGCAACAGCCCTGTAATAATAATACCAATAAAACACAATCTGACACTGAATTAGTCCTTTTAGACAGGTTTTAATTCTGGGGGATGAAGTTCAATTGGGGTTCTGGGAGGATAAAGTTCAATTGATCCCAAAAACTTTTATAGTCCGAAAAATGTTCGTTAGAATAACTTTTCCGATATCCAGAAACCTTTCAGAAGTCTCACCAGCTGCTAGAAATGAATACAAAAGCCCAACTGGTAGTCAACTTTGTAAAAATAGCTGCCCTCGTCTTTTTATAGAGCCTGCAGAGGCAAAGACATCCAAATTTCCTTGTGAAATTCGACGGACTTTAAAAATTACCAAAAGTACGTAACCCCTTTGTCTGTAACATACGATATGTACGTCGTAGTTTAACAAACAGCTCACTTGGTTAGAGCTATTAGAGCGTCTGCGCATTGATCATATGGGTTCGGGTCCGGTAAAGTACCCCATTTTCGGGTGCTTGGTGGTGTGTACAACTTTCTTTAATCTGTCATGTCATTAGTATGGAAAAGACATTGCCATCAAACATTTATATTGAAGCACTGTAAATGTCAGGTATTTAATGAATAGACGAACACACCTTGAGTTTATGGGGAATATTTTACAACACTTTGGTGTTTATTTCAAACTGTTGATAGATATGATATGTTGTTTAGCTTCTACCGAAGGCTCTTGACGATGTCCTGAAAAATGACTCATCCTTTAGAAAATCCTTACCTGTAGATTATTTGAACTATATGGGAATAGTTCACTCTAAGGTTTGTGGTAACGCATGGTGGCTATTTCCTTTGAGTTGTAGAGGTACAAATGTAGGTAAAAATAGATAAAACTTTCCTGTGCCAGTTTTTTTAACATTTTTAATCACTGTTTCGCAATCTCAGTTTGGAAAGTCGACGTTGTTTTCATATTATGAAGCTTTGTCTAAAACTGTGCATCTGCTGTATTACACTCTTTTCGGCTTGGCCGACAGAGCAGGTTATATTTCTTCCGAAAATTTCAGCAAATTTTATTCCATTTCGGTAGCCAATTAAAGCAGTATACTGTATAGATCAATGTCCGGAAGAATAATCTTAACTGATCTGCTGTTGGTGGATGCGAAACTTCGCAAAATTCGCTAATCGCCATTCATTGTTTATGCTATTCCATATCTAATACAAAACTCTCTGCGTTCTAAATAGACTACAACTACACGAATCTTAGGGCCTTTTGTGCGGCGAGTTAAAAGAGCTAAAATTAACTCACCCTTTTCGCGCACAGGGTTAAAATGTTAAGCAGTTTGTTTTAACTCGTCTGCAGGTTAAACTGGTTAAAAAGTTTTAACTCTACTCTTTATCTCGCACGCAAATGCCTTTAATTCATGCAGTTGATAATTTTGAACTAGCAATTACTATACAAATCTATGTTTTCGTGATTACTCTGAAAACAGTAACTTTATTTTGGTAGGATTCAAATGTTGAATTTTACTTATAGAAAGAATCTATTGACAGAGGGAAGTTCAAGGAAAATTTGAAACTTCTTTTGCACAAACTTGTGGATTCTGCCCCAGTGGATTTGGCAGTCGATGAAATGGCAAAACGATACATTCATGCTGCATTACCTCCTCATCTAACAGAAAGTTAGTCTGCTCTCAACGATATCGTGTGCTAAATATTAAGAATATAATTGGGTGGTCTATATACGAATTTAAACTGAGACGAGAACTGAAAACTAAGCACCGGAAATCATTAGAATACAATACTCATTCTTTAGAATCAGTAGCGTCGGCATTTAAAATGAACGAATTTTCAATCCCTGCATTAGTGAATAGCGGCTACGATCTGTTCTGATTTACATGAAAATTATTTCGTTGCCTGCCTTTTGTTGCCTTTTGTTATATCCTTGCAACAATTCAGCAACTTTTTAAACTATTTGCTTTTTTCTTTTAGACGAGAAGATGTGTTCAATTCATGGTCATGGTGAGCACTGGGTTCCGGCCAAAAATGGTGTTGCGGAAGTCACTCCTTTGGGTTTAAATCATTGCATCAAGCTCCTGCGTAGACATGCCATAAGGTCTGATTTTTTCTGGCTAACTTTTTCACAAACTGTCTCCAAGTCCAAAGTTGCTGTTTACTAAGCCAGATTCAATATTTTAATGAATTTTTCGGTTTTCCGGGTTTCTTACGGTTGATGGGTAATTGTTTTTAAAATCCAAATATATACAACAAACGATAGAGCTTGTTTTGGTCACATTTCTGAGCAAAGTTTTGTTAGTAAAGCTACAATTTTGACCCGTTTTACCTGGAGCAGAAGTGGACATAGAACTTTTGCTCGAGGTCGAGAGGCGGACCTCAAAACGTTTTGTGGGCTCTGAAGCCCTTCAGAAGTAAAAAAACTTGTAGATATTAAAAATTGCTATGTAAATGTTTAAAATGTTTATAATGCGGAACTTGAAGAAATGTCGCGTCGGAGGATCGAAAATTTAAAGTTTTTCTTTACTTCTGGTTTTGAGGGCCGTTCCCATAAGTGCGCCCCTGCCCCGGGTACAGAATTTTATCCTGGGCTTATTCTAGGGATGTTTTCTTGGGGGGTACTCCTTGGGGGCCCCCCAAAAGTCCGAGGGGCAAGGAATTTTTTTGGGGGGGGGCGAAGATTTTTCGAAAAATATGCTACAAATAGCGCTATTTTTCTGGCATATACTATAAAAGTTGATTTTATAGCAAAAACAAGCAAATTTTGTGTTGAAAAGGGCAAAAATTGAGTAAAAATCTCCGACGAAGCCGGAAAATTTTTGAAAATTTGGCCCTCTGAGCGATTTTTTCAGGGCAAAATTTTGTACCAAAAGGGGCGCCCACATTTTTGGAGAGGGGGCGATTTTTTTGGGGGGGGAAGGGTGTTTATGGGGGGGCCCCACCCCAGTTATCTTTGGTAAGTTGCTAAGAATTCAATTTTAATTACAAGGTACCATTATCATAATTCAATGTCGTAGCAATAGTAAATGACAAGACTGCGGCACATTTTAAAAAGTTTAAAATGTTCAGAATCAGCTACTTTCTATTTCAAGCGTATTTTAGTGTACCTGTTATAGTAAGCAACGGAAACTCCAGTCTTTTTTTTGGTTTTAACATCGTAAATCTTAAGTTCAGCAGGAAACTCTTTCTATGGCTACGTAGCTCTTGATAGTGAAGAAATAAACGTTTGCCCAAACATATACTGTTCCGTTTTTACATACATTTCTTCTATTACGTACCTACTAATTAAAGCTTACACATTTTTAGAGTTTGTCTGGAAGATGATTCTGTTGCAATTTATCATACAATGGAGAATTCTCGAGTTTATCAGGAAAAGGATATCCAGAGCTTTGAGTTACAACCAGAGGTATGAGTATGGTATGCATATTCTGAACTAAATTCTTTCGCTTAAGCAAACGAATTAGCCGTTTGTTAAACTTTAATTTATTGAGATATCTAAATTTCCCTTTTCGTTATTGAGATATCTAAATTTCCCTTTTCGTTTTATAAGTGATGTGTATATGCTGATGATTCTCTTTTTGTTTTATTTCAGTTTTCTCCTGGCATAGAGTATCTGGTTCACACATATCCAGCCTACTGTCCAATCTCTGCCTTACCTCTGGAATCTGATGAAATAAAGGTATAAAATGCCAACTGTAAATACGCGCAGATTTTCAGTAAGGTAGTATTTACATTTTATCCTGTTTCTATAAAACCTTAAAATGGTAGGACCATAAATGGATCGAAATCAGCGAGGTTATATATGGAGATTTAATAATACCAAGAGTACATAATACATAAGAGTATGACAGCGGGCATACTCTATGTATTATCAGCTTGACACATCGTTTGCACGCTAACGGCTGACCTCTCGGCAAATTGGACCCCAGTGACCCCCCCCCGTAAATTTGTACCCAGTCGAAACGGGGGTACGCTCACTCGCTCTATGCTTGTGTGTTAAAGCTCGAAAACACAAACGTGCGCGAGTTCTGTGTCTGTTTCGAGCTTTAGAACACAAGTATAGCGCACAAATTTCTTTGAAGTAGAGTTGGGACCGGTTCCACTAGAACTGGTTGGAACCGGAACCGAACCGGAAGGAATTTTAGAACCGGAACCAGAACCGGAACCGGAACCGGAACCGGTAGGATTTGGAACCGGCCGGTTCCACTCTTAAAAATGGACTTGAACTAATTTTTTTGCAGGAGTTTAAATTTTGCAAAAGCTGGATTTTGTTTTCGGGGTTGCCATTCACTGTTGCCATTCATATTGTCTTTTTCAAGCTAGTGACTGAAATTGAAACTAAAACTCTAGTTTGAACTGAAACTAAACAAATTTATACCTGAAGGCGAAATATGTTTGATGAGACTGATAATTTAAGAGTTTCAAACTACACGTGAAATGAAGGTACAATTATTGGAACTGAAACTGAAGCTGACACTCCATGGAATAAATTTAGACCCTAAACTGAAAACGACAGCTTCAGCTTCCACTGAAGGTGACACAAACTCACCGCTTCCCCTTTTCAGGCGGTCGAGGCACGTTTCAGGTTTCACTGAAGCCGAGGCATAGAATTTCAAAGAAGTTTCAAGAGAAATTTCAAATGTTTCTTTGAATCAACACTAGTGACATTATCTTGTCTGTTAAGACAAAAACTAAATGTTAAACATACTTGAAAAATTAGGAACATGTATTGTAAGGGAAAATTTCTACTTCCTTTATTCTGGAAGGAATTTCGTGATTTTTTGTTTTCATGCTTCTGATTTTTCAAATTTTGTTAAGTAATTTTGTGTGTATTACAAAATGCAGTTGTGAAAATGTCTCTAAATTAGTTTTAACGAATTTTTGAAATTTTCTGTTCTGAAATTCCAATTGTAATTGATGAAAGACGGGCACTTTCGTTACGATACAGCGCCGAATGCAAACCTTAACTAGCTTACATATTTTAATATTAACATCATAGAAAAGATGAGAGCTCGATGATATGTAGTCGGAAATTGAGAATATCTTCTCAAAAAATTGGTAAATGGCAGGTGGTGTTGTCAGCACAAAAGATTTAAGCAACAGTTTTTTTAAAAATAGTAAATTGTAGAGGAGTAGAAAACTTCGAAAGTTGAGTACTTATTTTCTTATTTTTAAGCTATCGGCAACGGAGACGAAAGTCAGTCAAAGTTCAAATAATGGAACAGCATGTAGAAGTATCTGTTAGCTATTTTGTGTAATCAAGCGACTGCACATTTCCTCGTTAAATATAACTCTAATATATATGTTCTTCTTTCCAATTTGGCTTTCAGCTTTTAAATATTTTAAATGCATTAAAATGTTTTGGAAACTATTTGCTTCTTTAGAGACACTGTACTCTTTTTTAAAGAAATAAAAATTTAAGCTCCAGTATATCTCAATTCTCAGCACGTTTTACTGAAATGCTGTGCAGTTTACAAGATTCTGTTCAGAAGGCGCTGTCTGCATTTAGATGCACAGTAGAATCTCACCGTGAATTATCGAAACAATTTGCTCGACCATACTAAAGTTTTAATTTTTTTACAAGTTTTAGTGTATGTTGTGCATATAGTAACAGCATTTGAAATGGAGCAAATTCAAGGTAAGGCAAAAACTTTAAAATTCTATTTAAACAAAAAAGTTTAACCCA